>JANHQD010002355.1:0-117583 GCA_024721195.1 Marasmius sp. AFHP31
GAGACCCAGGCCTTGCGTATCAGATCCGACTCTATCGATGGGAGAGGGGGAGGTTTAACGAGCTTCATCGAACGCGCCTACGGAAGATTTATGGATTGCCTGGCTTTGACCCAGTGAATCTGGTGTTCTTCAAGCCAGGCAAAGGTCTCAAGCGACAACGAACATGGGACGAGGTGGAGGTCATCAGTCCAGATGACGACCTCAGCAAGCAGGGTGGACATGGGGATTCAACAGAAGAGGGCTGGGAGAGTGAGGGGGAGGAGGAGGGGGAGGAGGCAGCCATGACCCTTACTTCGGCTGTTCTCAGTGTGGCTCATGATAAGTAGGCTGGGTATATTGAATATGTAACTATTTTACATCGTATAGAACCATTGTATAACCGAATGAAACGTCGAAGGCAGCGGAGAGCGACACCAGGAGGGCGGGAAGGCGGGACCGACCCACCCGACGTCGGGGGAGGACCGACGACGTCATGGGAAAAGGGTCTAGATCCGTCCTACCCGCCTCTCACACTGCCGGAGCCCCCGTAGACCATTCACGCAAGCTCTAAGTCCAATATTTAACGAACTTTAAGCAACCCTGCGGCTGGCAGGGTCTAGCGCTATCTACAGAAGGCAATTTATCACCGATCAAACCCTTTACATACGTCGGGTTATTTGGTAACACCAGGTGCAAAAATCTGAGGACTCACGTTTTCCGCGCTTGAAAGATCTGAACATTCTTCCGGTACGCGGAGACGAATTTCCGCTGGATCATTTAGAGAGCCCGCTACCCACAGGAGGGATAAGCCTGGATGCCACAGATTAGCTGTGTCTGGTAATCGCGGCCGCCCTTTGATATTAGCGCCTTTTCCCCAACTGTGATAGCCTTGACCGCCCTCGCGGTCTGTAATTGATAGAGTCATCCGGAGCATCATTTTGGGAGATATGCCCCGTAATACCAGTGTCATGATCTGACGTTGTTGGGTTGAAGTGCTGGACGTTTACTGTTCGAAGCCTGGATAACGACAGTGATGATGGTGGTGAATTGTGAATTTGTGAGGCAAGGGTTGGAACGCTCGTCACCAGGGTTAAGGCTAACTGGTCGTGAGAATGTTGTACCATTTTGA
The DNA here is from genome assembly GCA_024721195.1 of Marasmius sp. AFHP31. NCBI lineage: Eukaryota > Fungi > Basidiomycota > Agaricomycetes > Agaricales > Marasmiaceae > Marasmius > Marasmius sp. AFHP31. The sequence goes on from JANHQD010002355.1 coordinate 1,109, forward strand.
GCTGCTCGGGATTCCTCCGCAAATTTTCGACGTGCGACACGAACTTCTTCAACATCAAGTACAACCGCAGACACTTGGTGAGTTCATACTCGTTTACTTGTGGCTCTTATATCTGAAACAGTAATTCTCATAGATGTGAAATGGAATGCGGCCATGGAGACGGTACTTTTCGAGTAGTGCCCCGCTGCGCGCAATATCCTCGCCATTCCACTCCTTCAAGCCCTCGAGGTTTCTCCAACTACTTTTAGACCACAAAGAAACGAGGAATTCGGTTTATCATTTCGTCAAAGCTATCGAAAACCCTTCCCGTCATCCACGCGGGGCTCCTCTATCTCCCGGATACTTTCAGCCTAAATTATTGGAGACGAACGGGCTTTCAGAAAGCAAAGACGAACTGGGGGAATGGAGGTCCATCGTGAATGCTAGGAATATTGATCACGCTGTCGCCCTGCTTCATCAGCGAGGTTTTGTGATTGGGGGTGAATCAGTGCCGCCTTCAGACAGTCATGCTCCATATCAGCTTAACGATACTCATTCACCGCCATCCAAACCAAAATTGCTTCCTCCGTGGATCATCTTCTACCTTATATCACACAAAGTTCGCGCTCCTCCACACGCAACGGGTATCATGCTTTCACTTACCCTTGCCTACCTGAACCACCTTCCTCCCGATCTTAGAGGTGGTCTCATCATAATGTCCGTGTTCCAACTAGCCAAGTTCAACGCCGTGCTCCCCATGCAGCTTCTCACATCCCAGTTTCTCCAACTCGACTTCACCCCTAAACACCACGCGAGCGATGTTAGCGCGCGTAACTCCAAAATCCACTTCAACTTACTCCTGCAAGCCATTGCGAGAAATCCCATTCACTCGATTCACGCCGCGTCTTCCACTGTGACTTTGCTCAAAGCGATGGATACAAGGAAGCTAGCGCTGTGGCAGGATACTTGCGACGAGTTGTTGAGGGATAGGTTCGTTGTGATGGAATTGACGAAATGGTTGAGGGAGCGTGCAGTTTGGGAAGGATATGTTCCTATGACAGGACAGCTGGACGAATATGTTAGACTTTTCACCGGTCCGAAGCCCGCCATTGAAGATGACGAAGATTACGAGAAAGCCGTGGCAGAGATGAGAAAGGACAAAGGTTTCTTCACAGCCAGAGACGGAAAGGAGGACCGTTTGTCTGCCATTCGATTCCTCGAAAGCCTCGTTGAAACTTCGTCGTCCGGCTCCTCAGCTCCGGCTGTCCGCCCGCCAGAACTTATCTTCGAGGAGGAAGAACAAGCCAACGATACAGAGTTCAATGGTCCGACGCCTACACCTCTCCCTGACTGGTTCTACACGCCTTCCGAAGATTTCCAGAGTTTACCACGCCAATTACAGTCCGAATGGATCTCCGGATTCAGAAGAGCTGCTCGGGACATCTCCCAATTCTCTGCGCGAGAGGTCATCAACTTCTTTGAGTGGGGTATCCCATCCTCCCCTCAGCATAAATCTCGTGTCCGACCAACTCTGGGTCTGTACACCGAGCTCATTCGGGCACTCCTTGTCCGTGGTGAACGTTCTTCCTCTCCCAGCATTGCCAATTCACCTGACAAAGGTGCTTACGAACCCAACGGTGCCTTCCTCCTTGCTGAACAATATTTTCAGCATTTGCGGAGCATAGGGTTCCCCCTTGATGCGCACGCGGTTGCGGTTGGTCTTGAGGCTCTCACTCGGGTTGGCAAGCCGCATAAGGCTTTCGCGCTTCTAAGCGACCATTGTCTAGTCGAACGAGCCCCGACGCCCTGTACGGTCACTGAGACTGTAGACCAGAATGACGAGAAGCCAAACACGAAGGACATCTTTCCCAAAACGCGACTTTCCGCGATCGCTATGGCCGATTTTATGGTTGCACTCATGCGTATCGGTCGGTACGACTGCGTGTTCTGGCTCTTCCAGAATAGCGTCAGGTTGTTCTCCGTCTGGCCAAGTAATCGTGCCATTAGCGTGCTTCTGCAATCCGCGCGAAAATCTCAGCGGGCCGATGGGGAGATGCATGGCGGTTGGAAAGGGTTTTGGTTGTTCTTGAAGCAAGGACAGGCGACACGACGTAAGGAGCAAGATCCAGCAGGAGAGATGTATCGGGGACTGGGTGCCGAAGGCCGAGAGACTGCTATCATTTTGCGTGAGATAGAGGATATTGTTGGGTCGAGGGACAATTTAGTTCCTTACAAGCCTGGGAGATTTTGGGAAGGTGAAACGTTGCTAAGTCGAATCCAGCGGATCTTTTGGTCTTGTGTCGTTGGACAAGCGTGGACAAGAGGCATGGCACCGGTCGAGGGGGGTAAGCATGGTCAATTTATCGACACAGATCGCGGAAGAATGGCGGTAGACTCCCTCCTGGCTATCACCTCCCCTGCGAGACCGCTCCCCCGAGATTCGGATTCGTTCCTAGACTCCTTGAGGGTCCCATTCCCTGTGTCTCCTCATGAGGAGCGCGTAACCCTCGCGAGCCTACTCCGCGGCAGGCAACTTGATCCCCATCGACTTCCCTCATATCCCCAGGTCGTCCTGCAAGACACGCATTTTCGTGATTACATCCTTCTCTTGGGACTTGCTTCACAGGAGAGACCTCTATTTTCCAGCCCTTCCCATTCATCTTTGAGTACATCTCGCAAGTCATACGAAAACTCCCAAGCTGTCACCAATGCCGAGCCTTCCACCTTCGTTCCTCCCATCGCCGAGGTACCTCTCGTTCTTGCCTGGCAGCGATACCTGGGTGTACAACCTTCTCGAGACACTATCGCCGCTGCAATGATACTCTTCGGTGAACATGGTGGAGACGGAGATGTGCCTCCTCTGGTCGACGAATTCAGAAGGTGGAGAGGTCGCAAGGATGAAATGGCTGAGGTTGACGAACTGACATTTGGCTGGGGTCCCAAGGGAGAGTACGCGAAGTTCGTGCGCTGGATAGAGGATTGGGTGGGCGAGGTCGAGGCCAGTCGCGTTGCTGATAGGAGTGGACGCAGTGGAAGGAAGAATCTTATGCCTGATTCTGGGATTTTCACGAAGTGGAGGAAAAACATTCTGAGGATGAGGGAGTCGTAACTTAACGTACTGAACCTACGTTATGCACTCGAATGGTGGTTTCTTACTCCAAGCTAATATTCTGAACCTGTATCGTACCGTGCGTAGAATTATAATCAACTTCCTCAAAGGGCCAAAATAATCTTCAGCTCGCGACATCGATGTCACTGTCAATCAGGGTGTATAAGTGCCACCAACATGCACTGGTGAGTGATACTAGGCTACTTTCGACTACATACGAAGGACGAAGGTAAATATGATACAAATTGGCTGCAAGTAGCGGCAACAAGAAATAGGTAGTGTAAAAGACTACAACAAGAGGAAGGGTGTCCAGAAACGTGCAGGGGCCATCATACGTATATGAGGAGAATCGGAGTTTCGTTGCGCTTGTTTACCCTGTCAGTGGGCATACCCTCCGTCTCCTCGCAGTTCACGTGTATCCGCCATTGCTGTAGCGATGGGTGGAGGCGGCGTCCTGGCTCTATCCCTGTCCCTGCGGTCGGGACTCGCACTCCTCCTTCTCTCAGCGTAGCGATCCCCATTGGACGGAGGTGGGCTTCGGGTTCTTCGACGCTCCCTTCCACGATCGCGGTCGTCGTAACTGTCACGTTCTCGGCGATCCCTATCGTCTGCGTATCTTTCCCTATCGCGGCGGTCTCTATCCTCCGCGTATCGCTCGCTGCGCCGGTCTCTGTCTCGACGGTCCCTATCGTCAGCGTAGCGGTCGCGATCATTGCGTCTAGGGCTACGAGAACGGTCCTTGTCGCGGGATGAACGGGAAGGTGGGTCTCGTCGGTCGAAACGCCAGACAGATGAAGGGGGTTTCTTGGCCCACTTTTGAAAGTGACAAGTGATGAGCGCGTAGAATACACCAAGCAACGATGGTCATCTCACCTCGATGCTCAATCGGCTCCCTTCGAACACGCGACCATCCCTAAAAGTGACATTTGATTGTTAGGGAAGCAGAACATTGACAAGAAAATGGCATGAAGCTCACATGTCGTTATAAGCGTCTTCTGCATCACGGGTGCTGCGGAATTCGACGAATGCGTAACTGGTGCGTGCAAGTCCGTTGAGTGTTCAGTTCGGTTCGGGTTTCTGATATGAGGAATTTTGCAAATGTTCAAAATTGAGACAAATCGATAAGCAGCGCGAAGCAGTTATAAAGCAGGTTCTCGTCCTCGGGTCCACGTTTTTTCTCGTGTTTTCGCTATCTCTTTTTCGGGTTCGACACGTGCAAGTAGAGCTCGAGGAGCGTATCGTGGAAGCTGCGTGTTTTTTTTCGTGTATGGAGGATGAATCGACCAAGAACGATCGCGACGTCGTTGTTGCAGGCGCAGAAGGTAAAAAGATATCGAAATGGCGGAGATACTCACGGCGAAGAGTGGGCGCTGGGGTTTCGAGGAGCAGGTACATCGCAACGAACTAGAGGTCCAAATCTGCACCAGTTCGTCAATCGAGCCGTTTACGAAGCCACCGGAAAGACAATGCACGCACCTCTCAAATTCGTATGCAAGGTCCCTTGCACGGGTAGAAGAATGAAATCCTCTGACAAAGAGAATTGTTCGCATCTCGAGTTATTTTCTGAGACGCCGTTGAGGTTAGTGTACGATTGGAAGCCCTAAATTTCGAGTACAGCTCAGGTACAGGTCGCCACTAGATGGTGGTTACTGTTCAAGTTGGGGTCGTTACAGTCGTGGTCGGAGTCTAATCCTTTGGCACTGCCACGCCTAGTGCTAGCGGAAAAATCCGAGAGGGCTTGTATGGAAGGCCATGGAAACTTTTGGACCTCCGAGATGACTCCTCTCGAACGCTCAGTGCGCACAAGGATCTCTTTCCCGAATAAACGGGTTCGACCTCACGGTAAGCGCTATCGAATATTTGGGCGCCAGTGTCAATCGATACCCTCCAGGCTCCCGCGCCAGGCGCCTCCCTGTGGGCCGCCTCAAGTTCATTGTTCAACTTGCAATGACCTGTACACCTCTGTGTAAGATAGTGTTACTCTCCTCTTTCCGATTAGATTCTGGGACTGAGTACAGGAGCTCTGGCTCGATGAAGACTGATTCTAGGCGGTTCAAGGATATACGCATGCCTGGAGAAATTAAGGGGTACTACATCCGGCTACAGCTTCCCAAAGCGGAAGCCCTGAACACTTTGTTTCCGCGAGTTTTCAAGGAAATAAGTCCTCAATACAGGCCAAACGCAGGTGGTGAAAGTGATCCGTTCAACTTTGTAATTTCGCCGCAATGGTACGTAGCAGACGGTAGACCACAATTATTTGAGCGCTGCCAGAGCGGCCGCTACCCGGCCCGACTCAGGAGTGGCTATGTAATCCCGACAATCCGAGCGGCTAGTAAGCGACCGACTCGGCGCCTTTGTGACTTTGTCTCTTTCACGTTGGTCTATATCGGTCTCTTCGCAACGTCTCCTTCTCTCCATCTCTCTGGCCTCTTATACCTCAGAATAACTCAAAATAACGCTTGGATCAACCTTATGAATAATGCCGCCACATCGCAGTCAAAGAAGAAGAAAGGAAGAACATTAAAGAAAAATCATCTTCTCGACCTCCCCCCAGAGTGTCACCTCTCTAAACTTCCAGTCGAACTTATAGCGGAAATTCTTCTGTATACGAAATCTCCGCGCGATGTGCTAGCCGTTGCACGATCTTGCAAGGCCTTGTGCTATACATTGCTCAATGAGACAAATCAATTCATTTGGAGATATTGTCGCGAGAACTGCAAGCCTGAACCCCTTCCCGAACCTGTTAGGAAGTTTACAGAGCCTGGATACGCTGCTTTTGTGTTCAATGATTCCAACTGCGAGGTGCGTTAGGCAACTCAGCTACTGTGACAGTATTATCGACTAACTTCTATACCTTTAATTGGGCTTAGGTTTGCGGCGATTCTGCACCCCTGATGCAGGGGTCACATGGATTAAGACTCAAGTTGTGTCGAAGGGTGAGCACCTCATTCGCTACACACCGACGATGCTATCTATCTCATCCAATGTCGTTTCGTCTACACCTACAGACTGATTGCAAAAACAACCTGACCGCTCCTCCAAAGTGCATCATCACGCAAGCCACAGTTCCACATTTTTTGGCTATGACCAATGTTCTGGACTCCCATCGAGACCGTCCTTACTTCTCAACCCTCCCTATGGTCGAAGCAAGTACTTGCTTTCTTCCTATGGGCAAAGGTCTCAACGGTGTGCAAACATGTACGTCTAACCTATCAGAAGTCGGCTGAATCAGCCGCTGTGCTAACTTTCACTTTTCGCCCTTTCAGGGCCACAAAACCCGGCGACCTTTCGTACCTCCGATCTGACTGCAGCTCTCCAAGAGTACCTGGATGAGTCTTCGACACCAGAGCGATTTGAGGCGTATGTTCAGGTGTGTAACGTCGGTCTTTCCTGTGCTTGGCCGTGTCTTGACGTACATATCAAAACCTAGCGCTGTGAAGCACGGACACGAGAGAATCATGAATACATGAAGGTTAGTCGACTAAGACCTCTTCTTTTCCGCTGTAGGTCGGTCTCCGAGCCTTTCGCAGATGTGCGTAGCACTGTACCGCTGGAAGTTCAAGTTTGAGAACGCCGTCAAGACTGTGAAAAACGGAAACGAGAAGATGTGAGTGTGATCCCTGTTCAACTTCGGGTTATCTCACCTAAATAAATAAATCATGTTCAGTGGTCAGGCCATTGCTAAGACTCATGGCATAGAGTATTGGGACCTACAGGCCACTCCGAGTTTTGGGGGCCTTCTGCGAGCAAAGAATCAGTCATTAGAGGGTATCGCAGACATTGGTATACAAGCGTTTTTTCTTGCTTAACGTTCATCCGCTAAGTTCCTCGTCTAGATTACAATGTCCGTCAAGCAACTATTAACGCCGAACTACTAAAAATTAAGGAACAGAGGGGAAGACGAACCCACGAGGAGACATATCGAAACGCTAGGAATAGCGTAGCCAAACACTACAACCGTCTTCGCGCTGGTCGACTCGAGATGCCGCTCCCAACGCTCGAGGTATTTCGCGAGCTACCCATCATTGCACAGCTGCAGAAGAACGCAAAACCCAACATAAATTTGGACAACGAGCTGAAGTCCTCCGTTATAACATCTCTGCTACACGCGCAGCTGGAGGAGTGGAGGGAAAAGGCTATGGATCACTTGCTGACGTTGTTGGGTCTACCGACGGGATGGAAGTCTGCTAGCAAGAACAAGCTTCATCCTACTCAGCGGGTCACAGCGAGGTTCAGGTGTGGGAGGTGTACGAGGATTGAGATGAGGAACCGAGAGGACGAATGTCTCGATCTTGCTGGGGTCTGTGCACACACATGTGAAGCCTCGAAAAAGGGCCGCATTCCGCAATGGAAGATCGAGAACTTTGTAAAGGATGAGAAGGTACGTCCAATTCCGGTTTGTTAGCTTGTGTAGGGGACTTATGACCTGGTTTAGGCCATCGATGCCATGAAGAAGGTTATTGCGCTTTGCGATGTTAACCCCGAGGATTCGTCGTCAATTGGAGTCTTGAAAGCCTTTGGGCATAAGATCGTATGCCAGAGCTGCGACGCGGTGATTATCATGACTCCAGGGAACGTGGTACGTACTCAACGCAACTTCATCCTCTCTCAGCTGTTGACGTACTCGCCGTCCAGGTTGGCCATTCTCATCGTCATGACGATATGCAAATACGGCTCACTACGAATGAAGAGGCTGAATCGATGGTGACTCATCCCCCAGTCCAGTTGGCACAGAAATTGTTGGGGATGGAAAAGCGCGCACACAACGCCCGGAAAGTTGTGGCGTTTGGGTGTAGGCATTGTGTTCAGCGGGTGTCAACGCCACCACTGAACGATGATGGACCGCCCGAGAATTCGAATGACAACGAGGGCAATGAAGAGCTTTTGGCGGCTTCTTCCGCTGTTAACCCCCCTGCGGTTACTAGTACTACTACTAGTGGCGATGGTGCTCCTGAAACGATGGGGAATATAGACTCGGGTAGGACGGCAGCTGATAAAGGCACATCTGCTGCCGCACCTAATAGTGGGTCGGGCGCTGGCGATGTTCGACCCACTGGCGTGTCAACGAGGCCCAACAAACCTCCAGGTCTATTCAACTTTGACGGCCTTCGGTCACATCTTAAAGCCAAGTACGTCCAGTTCGTTGTCGTTGTCGCTCAGTTTCCTTGACTCATCGTAACCCAGGCATAATGTCTTGATTATTCGCGATGAAGATCTTTACTGCACACAACTCGAAGAGGTCATGAAGCTCTTTAATTGAGCTCTACACATTCCACCTATAATACATTCCATCCTTTCATAATATTAACTTACAATAGTGTATCATAAAGCCATTTTCGCACTCCAAAGCAATGCCTAGCTCGTATAGCCAGGCGGGGGCGGGTCCTCTACCGAATGAATGTGACTTTGGCTTTGACTTCGGACTGATTGTAGTTGCTCCTGCAACTGACGAATCTGTTGCCGCATGACTGATAGTTCGCTGCTCGCTGTCTCTGATGGTACGGTGCTGTTTTGTCGGCTCTGTAGACTCGATAGCTCCTCCCTCATCCGGCTTAACTGTTGTTGCCTGAGCAAAGTTTTTTCGGATGAACGGCCACCCTGAAGAGGCATGGGCGAGGAAGATCGGCTGCCGAGAGGACCAGTATTGCTACCAAAGTCACGAAAAGGGTCGTCGCTAATGGAGGTGATGTTGGCGGAACTATGTTTCAATTTGGGATACGGGGTCGAGCTGGAATCGTCCTGCGCCGTGAAGGGGACAATATGGCTGGGTTCCCTGGGCCGGATATCGCGATTATTATTGGGCAAGGCACCCTGTCGTCGCCGTTTTCTACGCAAAAAGAAGACGACCAGACCTCCGCAAATGAGGAGGACGAGTGCACCGACAACACCGCCGACTATCATTGATGTAGTCTCTTCATCGTCGGGTTCTTCGGTCCTTTTGAGTCTGGGTGTTAGAAGTGTTGATTGTGATTTCCTCAAGTGCGTACTCACGTATAGGTCGCATAATCAAAGGCCACGTAGACTGGGTAACTTTTCTTCCCCGTTTCTACTTCCAGTACGTGCGGGCCATTGTCCAACCCCTCTACTTTGTATACCGGAACCTCATACTCCATGTCATCTGAAGGCACTGGCCTGTAGACATAATTTTTCTTAATGACCCCATCGAGTTTGAAGTCGCATTGCGTCTGTCGTACAATGTAATCCGGATATTGATCGCCTGCAAGTATAAAGTAGACAGTTATGCCGGTTCCTATGAATGGGGGACATTATGAAGTTCGCTAGACATCGCGAGCATAGAGAAATCCAAACATACCATTGAACCGTAAGGTGAATCCCAAGTTCGACATCTCCGGTTGGTATGTAGCAGCAGAATATGTCCCGTTACGAGTCTTCCGTGGGTCCGGCACGATAGCACATCCCTGCTCACTCCCGCATGTCTGGTCCTGCCAGAAGTTTTCGTGGTCAGCATGATACTCTGGCTTGAGGCCAGTCACTGAGTCTCCATAGGTATCATCAATGTAACGCGTAACGGTCTTTGCGTTCGCGAAGAGGAAGAGGAAAGGAGGAAAGGAGAAGACGAGGTATTGAAGGAGGAGTGCCAATGCCATCAAGGTAGGGTGTCGCATCCTCGCCACGGGCTTTGCGGGCGTCGGTTTCGTGTTGGACGGAGAAGCCTTAGGGGAAGGGGAACGAAATGGGCTTCATGTTTACTCTGGTGTCGCGTATCTAAATGGCTTGGATACGCAGCAGGGAGTTCAGGGACAACCCAAGCTTTAAAAACCGAATATTGCACGGCCACTGCCGTTCATATGCCGGGTGAATTTATGTCTTTTTCAATATTCCTTTGCTCTTTTACTCTGCTCTGAACTTTGGAGGCTCAAATAGTGATGCCAACTCGACTATAATTTCTCACAGCTGCAGGTAGAGCTCCGAGCTCAAGGCTGAACCTGCCCATCCACCACTTCCTTTTGACGTCACTTCAAAGCAAGTCACTAACACCGCCGAATGATAGGGTACCTCAGGGTACCACCTCTCGAGCGCCCAACCTGAGTTTCAGCAATACATATGCACATATGCATTCTTTCAGTCCGCCAATCAGTGCATCGCTTTCAATGAGAGAATTTTACAGACGGATCAAGGGACGGGTTTATCATCGACCTGGATCCGCCGATTCATGAAGCACTGCATCCGACATCGGGAGGTGTAACGGCGCCTAGATTCCCTACCTAGAGGTCAAGGCATAACTATACGAACGTAAGTAAGAACGTTGAACGTCAGCACTGAGTACCGAACAAAAGTGCAGAACCTACGACCTGAATCCGAGGAAAGCCTCGTGCAACATGAAGTAACTAGTCAGAATAATACCCAATGAAGCTCGAAGGAACGGCCAGAACAAAAAGCGTCCGTAAATCGTTGATCGGTCTGAAAAATCTTGTTCAGGGCCAGTCTGTGGTCCCAACGAAAACCTTGAGCTGTGGATTCGGCACGGATGCAAGCGAGGGTAATCACCTTTAGGGTTGCTGACCGCCTCTAGGGCCGTCTCAGATCCCTGCTGATTATCTCATTCGCCCCGAGAGACCTTGTCCGATAAGATGTTGAGATGAGCGTCAGCCTCTGTCTTCTCCCTTCTCGTCTCGTCCCGAGTGGAAATCTCTCTCATTTACTTCTCGTCACTTGTACCGGAGTGACGAGATGTATTTGATGAACAACGACGACAGGAACCCCAGTCCTCTGGTGGTCAGCATAGTCTATAGAATAGGCAGACTGTCGGAGGCCGTCGACAATACGTTCCTCTGCAACAGTCCTTGATGGACTGCAGGAGGAACCGAATTTGGGGAACGTAACGAGAGGTACTCATGTAAGCCAGGGATGACGCTGATCAGAGACACCGACCGCTGGGACGAGCCGTTGTGCCAAGTTCATCCTCAGCTCTGTAGCGCCACGAATTAGAGCGCGTTGTAGTTGCGGCTGAAGTCACATTGTCTGTGTAGCAAACTTCAAAAAAAAAAACTAGATTACATATATACATGGTTCACCAGACGCCCAAAGCGAAAAGACAACTTGTGCCACAATTTGGTGCCTCAGCAATGGCGTGGGCGTTTCCAAGTTTTGTCTCCTTCGTCGTCCAAGCCCCTTTTCAAAGTGCCAAGTTTAGGGACGTCGTGTGGACTCTCTTGCACAGGCACAGTCTCTTCGACAACATCGTCTTGGCTATTATCGCGCAGCATCAAGCCCGGATAATCGTGAAGGAGAGCATCCCTGAAGGCTTCGCCGAAGGCTTGGGCGACAAGTGGGCAAACCTTCGCGCAATGCTAGTCAGCCGGCTGACACATTGACAATAGGCATCCCACGTACCGCGTTGCCGATTTGCTCGACTTGTTCTTTGATTCCGCCAGAAAACGAGTATTCATCTGCAAAATTTACACGTGAGTCTGTCTTCTGGACTCGACACGGCGAACGAACCAGGAAACCCCATCATTCTTGCCAACTCCCTGGGAGAGAATGCGCGAGTCTTGCCTGGAGAAACAGAGCATAAGACGTAAATTCAGAGAACAGGGCGGTGACAACCCACTCGGATGTACGCAAGTCCATTGATTATTGTAGACCGAGCGAAGAGAACCCAAAGGTTGGTCCCATTCGGCCACAGGCCAATCATTCGCAACATCAGACATCGCATGGTTCTCGATGGTGTCCGTTGCACCCATGGTGAGGGCATACTTGCCGACTTCTCTATGCGCAAAGAAGATGGGATTACCCGTGTTCCCGTCCGTTCTAGGGTTCTTAAGGTCGAGGTCGCCGATGGCTTCACGGACGGTGACATAGGGCAATCTACCTTCTCCGTGGGTGGGGGTGGGGAAAACTGGGACTGTCAGTCCTACTTTCGACGCAACTAGGTAAATTCTCCTCCGGAATGTTGGTGCACCAAAGTCTGCAGCATCTAATGCAGCCATACGACATTGCCTTCCGACGCTCTTCAACGAGATCATCAGCTTGTGAAGGTGATGCAAGTTACCGGGTCGGACGAGTCTAAAGCATGGCGATGAGCACATTCTTCGTCAAATTGATGCAGAGATACTCACCCAATATTACCCTCGACGAGTATGTGATGAGCATCCAAATCCTTTGCAACTTGACTGCAGATATTCAGTCCCTGCCAATTGTGAGAGTTATCTGTGAAAGGTGCGGGTCCAGCGCGCAAAGTCAGCTGGGACATGAGGGCAACAGCGTAAGTTGGGCGAGGTTGATAAATGTGCCCTTTTTGGACCTCTGTCAAGAAAGTATCAACTTGAGTATGATGGGTATCGGCCACTGGGCGATTGAACTTAATGCTCAGTCAGTATGAGTGGAGGCGATTGACCAAGAGTCGAAATTCACCTTGAACGTATTACAAGCACCACCATCGGGATCAACCCCGACGTGAACATCCCATCCACTCTCTACAAAACCTTGTGAAAATCCACCAGCGCCGCAGCGGAAATCAGCAACTCCACAAGATCTGGGTTTTGGGGGTAGAGCGAGTGGCGCATCGTCATCTAACAAAAAGGCAAGGTATCTCGAAGTCGGGTGGAGGCCAACACCCCATCTACAACTGAAGGAGCAAGTCTTGCTATCCTGAAATTCAGGTGCAACCCCATGATACTCGTTATGAACCGAGATAATGTACGCGATATCGTCGACAGGGACATCGACACAGGGGCTGCCGGCGGGATCCACAAGAAAGAGCTGTCGATCCGTTACTGGAAGGTCTTCATATTGACAGAACTGCGTGGGATCCTGGAAAAGGGTCGGGTTTCGGAAGTCGTTCTCACTTAGGTACCGACGGCATTGCAAGACTCGTTGGTCATGGCCGCCTGTCCGTTTCAGCCAAATACCGTCGATATACAATAGGAAGTGTACGAAGTGACGGCCTCGAGCGGCACTGGACTTCCCAAACTGAACTTCTACCCAGTCGTCCTTGGATATTTTATATCGACCGATCACGGCCGAGGGGTACTCGTGATAGCGCACACTATCGGTTGTTCCGTCGGACTAATGATTAAGCAGTCAGTCTACAACCGCTCAACGCAATATAATGAGTGTGCTCACGCTATGAGGTTGGAGAGGTTCCACCAGAAGTTCCGGTATCCAATCCTCATCCTCATCCTCGTTGCCTTCAACGCCGAAGCCTGCTTGGCTGCTTGACGAGCTTATGGTCGAAGGAGGCGTCGAGAGGGGTGAGCTGTCACATCTCAGCGATAGGTTAGCTGACTGCTGCTGGGGGACAGGCTGGCGCGTTGGAAACGATGTCGCAATGTGAGGTACTGCAGGAATAGCTGCACATGAGTGTGACACTCTCGCACGCGCTGTGACTGAAGTTTTGGCCTGTTGTTTACCACTCGCACGGATACTTCCGCCTGCAGACCTCTGCAGGGGCGTTTGAGAAGACTCTTCATCACGGGCACTTCTCGTGTTTCTTGCGGGGGTGTGGGGTACAAACTCCATTTCGAAATCGGAATCAGAGTCAGGGTCGCCTTGCAGCACAACGGGGTGGTCCATGGTATGACCAGCAGCAGCAGCGCCGTCTTCAGAAGGCTCGCGAGGAGTAGGGATAATGGTTTGTGGACGAATCGTACTCTCTTCGAAGCTCCGAACACCCCTTGAGCTGATCCCCACGACGGAAACACTCTCGACTTCCAAGTCTCCAATTTCGTGTGCCCATTTGGTGTCAGGAGTATCAAACTCCTCTTCTTCGGCATTGGCGAACACGACAGTGATGACACATCGGACAGAGTGAAGGACAGGTGCGAACTGGACGACGAGTTCTTTGTTTGCGACTGTGGCGGTTAGATTTCTAACGCAGTCAAGTGGGCACTCTAGGACTCTGGGCACCGAATAAGCGACTCGAGTGGTTCGTCGTGCACAAACCTGGACCATGTAAGTTTCTCCTGGCACTAGATTTGGGATATTTATGAATGGGTCGATCGAGGTCAAGATAGTATATGGGATAGATGGGACAACAGCGGGTGATGCTAAATTGAGTAATTAGCCGCGCAACAATGATTCGATGTTATGCAGCTTACTGAGTGCCCCTTCACTATTGTGATCCGATTCGGGCTCCTTAATGGTGCGATTTGGGCCGTCTTTTCCACTCTGCAGTTCAATGATAAAGTTAGACGCCTCATGAATCTGCGTTGACCACCTGATGTTGACGTCAAGAGGGTGTTGTCCGGCGCGAGAAGGGTCATCGGATGATTTGTACGTGAAAGAGATGTTTCGTGGTAACAGGAGGAATAGATTGTTCATGTCCCTGAGGTACTTGCTGAGCTGCTTGTTTGATGCTTTCGGATAGCAGTTCTGGACAATCTGGTTAACCAAAGATTGAACAGAGCAGTCGCAGATGATTGACAGGACATTAGGATCGGTATTTGGGTCGAGGGCCGGGCAGCTCGTGGAACCTCCTTTTTCCGCGGAGTGAACGAACTCGAAGGAGAGGTTACGGTCATTCAAGAAAAGTGTGTTGTCCGCGATAAACACATCGAGGTCAAGAGACACCCCGTCGGTTCCGGGGTCGCATCTCCAAGAGCAAGAATGCCCCTGAAGTGCGGTCTGACTGTCTCGTGTGATGTTTATGAGATGCCCGGCATGTTGTGCAAACGCGCTGGATGTATTTGAAGAGGCTGGAAGAGATTTGAAGCGTCTTTTCTGTTCCTCGTCTGGTGATCGGACGTGCTTATAATCTTGGAACAACTTAAGCAAGTCATCGGGTGGGGTGACGCTGACAGCGCCCAGAGAGCGTATGATCTTTTGTTGTTCTTCTGCGTCGTCCAATCGAGGATCGTAGACCCAAATATCCGTATCGTTATGCTCTTTTCTCTTTCGTGCGCGATAAGTCGACCACAGATGCCTGACCACACGTGACGCGTTGGGGTCGCCGTATTTCTTGCCGAGAAACCATCGAGCGTCGGCGATGTCCACACAACGAGGATCGTCCTCGTAAAGGTCTAGGAATCGGTCTGCGAGTGGCGTGAGTCGTTCGGCAGGACTAGAAAGCGCCTGAAGGTCATCCACCTCTTCAGCGAGTAGATTGATCCAAAGAAGCATCACCAGTTGCGTGATGTCAGTGGCAGATGGGATATCACGATCACGACCGAGTTTAAGATCTCGCAAAAGATCATAACCATAATGTAGGCAATTGCGATCAGGTCGGGTGGTCTCGCTTTCTGAATCGTTGTCCGAGGAATCATCGTCGACATACACCTGCATGTTTTCTCTGTAGTCTCGGACGAAAAGGCCCTTGCAGTAGAGCTTTGATAGGTACTTTTCCCCGACGCATATATAGCCACGACTAGACGTTGAAGGCTGACGTGTTCATAGGATAGTGTCTGGTGGAGGTGGGTGAAGGAAGAGGATGCCATCAAAGTAGTCATTGAGTTGTTCCATTTTGAGACCCTTCACCGTCACCCGAAGGCCTTCGTGGTTTTTGTAAGCGGCATTCGGGGCTATCACCGCCCTCAGCTCGGGGGGCGATTGTTTGCGCCGGCTAGAAATCCCAAATTTCCACTTCTCTCCACTCGTGTAGTAGTTAACTTCGTGTCCGTTGCGAACAAGAGCAAGAATTCCTAGCGAGACCAACCGTGTCATGAAAGAATGGTAAGGTTGGACAACTGGAGCACTCACCGACTTTCATGCCCTCTCCATGACCTCCAATCAAGTTCAAAACATCGCCCCGTTTGTCCGTTACACCCATACCAAGCACGTTCGATGTCAGTTGCACTCTATGGTTATAGAGAACAAGCTCACTCCGAAACGATGATCCATCTTGATTAGACTCGGAGTCTGAGTTGTAGGCGGTAGCGTCAGAGGCCTTTTCACCCCGAGAGATTTTGAAACCGATGTAGCCCAGAGCTACTCTCTCAGGTTTCCCGTTGGATTTGGAAGACGAAGCTTGTATAGATCCTAGCGATTTTCTATATGCATCGAAGCGAAAGCTTTTCCCGTTCTTGGGAGTGGTCTTAATAATCTCTACATCCTGGGAGCTTCTCAACCGGTGCTGCCGAATGATACCATCGTACCAGTTCTGAATAAGCTCCCTTATTCCTTCTCTATCCCCCCAATCTTCTTGGTACTGTTCTGTCAAGTTCGTAGAGATTGTTCGTCGCTTCGTTTGTTTCTCTGAATGTGAAACGCTCTGTACAGGGAAGATCATGATCAGTCTCCCGGCACAAATCTAAGGATTGAAGGGCTACCAATGTATGATGATGCATGGCGCATCTGATGGAGAGTTGAGAAAGCGGCCACTGGCAGGGTCAAAGCAGATTGATCGCGGAGAATAGCGTCACGTGGCCTCGATGTCGCTAAACGCGAGCAAATCTGAGCAATCCAGCCTGACTCGCTCAGTCCCAGCTCCAGTCTCCTCCCCATTCGACCACTGCGTCCCTGTCTTGAGCTTGCTTAATGTATGCTCTCCCGCCACTGGCCTCATCTTTAACGACACCCATTACAAAGCCCCAGCAACTCTAACGTGGTCGAGACGCAGAGGAAAGTCGAGAGAAAATATTACAACGCAGCAGACACGGTTTCAAGATCGGGGAGGTTCAAACGCTCGTTTTCACCAGATGGCAAAGATCAACGCCAACTGCGGGATACGCTGCTCGATTACATTATTCCCAAGGGTGGAAAGTCAACTAGATTGACGATGTTCTCGGTCGCGGAGTAGGTCCAAGTCGCTGGTGAAGAACAGCGGCAAAGAGGGGCAATAAGGGAGGCGACAGTGGTCTTCAACCTGGGAACTCAGGTGTTTCCTCGTAAGACACGTCTAGAAGATTGACGGTATCATACTTACTGGCGGTCGCGTTCTTGAGTCTTGGCATGCCCAGGGTTTTCACTATCGGTCAGGGGATTTTATCAAACAGTATCAGACGCTTGTTTGACTCAATTGAAGCGAACCTTCAAAGATGACGCCGATGACTGGTTTATCCGTTGGGCTCTCCTCCCTCCCCCAGAATGCCTTCGCCATCAATCGAGGAAAACCCGACGACTTTGCGGCTCGGGCAGATGGATTCCGTCGGACCGTTTGGGCTGGACGAGAGAGGATACAAGGGCAGTCACGAAGAGCATGAGGAGCCCCATTGAGAACCATGTACAAGCTCCTTGTTCTCACTCTTGCTGCCTTGGTCTTGCGTGTCCTCGGTCATGCTAGGGTAACCACTCCCACTCCTCGTAAGGTAAGAACCAGTGTATTCGCGAGCGAAACGTAATTCATGCTGAACCGTTTCACCAAATAGCTCAGCACAGCTGCCCAGTCTGCTTGTGGGCCTGCGGTCTATAAGGTCTTGACTTCTGGTAGGTTGTTAGTTGGTTTCTTTCCCATTTATTACTCTACAACCACTCCCAACAGATCTAGCCGGTCCTGTAAGCATCACGTACCACTCAATCCTTTACTCTCAGACCTTTGACTTTTTGGCATTCTACAGCTCGAGAATGCAAAGGCAAAGATCGACGCCGCCTACAACGAGAAGGCGTGCCATCTATACTTCTGCCGAGGTGCCCAGGTGTGAAACCCTTCGATTTACAAGCCCGTGCCTGCGTTCTGATCTAAACATCATCTTATTAAACATCATCTTACAGTGGGAAGACAATGTTAACAACACCAGAGTCTATAAGCCCAACACCGTTGTGCCCTTCCATGTCGATATCATCGCTCATCACACTGGCTGGGCTGTAAGTAGTATTCCTCCGTCCCAACGTGCCGACTAAACTCAAATAACTCACTCGTTTCTACTCAATTTAGAACGTTTCCGTCGTAAACCTCGCCACCCAAACACCGATCGCGCGACTCTTCACCTGGCCCGTGTACACGAACAACTCCATTGGGCCCGCCAATTGGCCCAAGAACGAAAGTCAGTGATCCCTTTCTGCATCGCTCGGGCGTCCTGTTGCTGACTCGAACTGCCCTCAATCTCCAGCTGACTTCGAGGTAACCGTCCCAGACTTGGGTACTCAATGCAAACAGCCCAACGCTTGTGCTATCCAGTGAGTTTTACCCTGCGTTTTTGCCGGTCCTGAATTGTTCATACGTCCCCCGATGCAGATGGTGGTGGTACTCAGGCTTCAGTAACCTCCAGACGTACATGAACTGCGTCGACTTCACGCAGTGAAGGGGAAAGATGAGCGAATTGTGTGGAGTACATTGTTGGACGAGGTGGTCTCGAGCATCATTTCTACTTCCCTGCCTATTCCTATTTCCTTAGCATGAGGATGTACTGGGAGTTTTCAGAATAGATCGATCAACAAGTTCTTCCTCAATTCTTTCAGCTAGCACCAATTTCAATAGCGAGAGTTGGCCCTGCCCGGTGGTCCTGATTCCATTGAACAAAGTCCGAGATGTGCCCTCTAGTCAGTGGAGGGTACGAATTACATAGTGGTCTATCTACAGACCGGGTGTTCGATATCCCAGCGAGCCGCTTATATCACGGTGAAGGTGCGCCAGAAGCGGACACTGCGTCCTGTCTTTATTCACCCAGGGGACCTCGAACTCAAAGCTTCAAAATGACATCCCCAAGTGAGCTAGCTAGCCGCACGCTGCCCCTCTCCTTCCCACCGTCATCTCCATCTCCCGCATCCCACCAAACACTGCCCGTCGCAACCTTCCCAGCCCTCTCGAAGTCAATCTTCCTCTCCTTCCCATCCTCCTCCTTCTCCTCCTCCTTCGGAGCGACCACCGTCGTGTACGATACCGGCGAGGAGACAGCGTAAAACTTACCCTCAAACGATTTGTGCATCGCAACGTCTAGAGGACCAACTCCTCCTGCGACGCCCAGATCTACGGTCGATTTGGGTGGACCAATGAGCGTGTTGAGGTTGGCGGATCCACTCTTGAAGCCGGAAGTGATGTTAAATTTACCTCCTTGAGTGGATGGAGCGGTGTACATGGAAACGTTGGCTTTGATAGCGCTGAACGTTCAAAATAGCAATGAGTTCAGGCGGAACGCCTATGCCAGACGGCTGAAAGGGAAGACGTACGGAACGGCAGTCTGGATATCGAGGTGTGTCCAGTTGCCAGACTTGTCATCGTTGGAGAGCTCTACGTTGACATCGATGTTACCGCTCGCCGTGACGAGCTTCAACGAGGAAGAAGTCGAAAAGCTTCCCGTGATAGAGCCCATGGTAGCGACAGTGGTGGTGTTCCTCGCAGACAGGGACTGGAATATATCATAATCACACACCCATCTCGAAACTGACTCGGAAAACAATGCATACCTCCACGGTTAACGCGGCGTCAGATCCGAATATTCCGATTGCATCGAAATGGACACGACCAAGGTGACCAAATGTTTGACTGAAGACACAGGCATCCAGGTGACGAAATTGTCGATTTCGAGTCGCTTGTCAGATGAACGAGGAAGCGCAACATTGACGTCAAAACGAATGTGATTGTGGTGGCGCCCATGGGGATGACGATGTCCTTTCTTGGACTGGGAGCAGGATAGCAAACATATGAGTATACTATGAGAGAAGCACGAGGAGAGTGAACATACCACAATACCAACGCCGACTCTCTCTTTCTCCCCGGCTGTAAACTTGCAAAGCTCGATGTGATTCAGAAGTTGCCCAGAGCCGCTCCATCTGGTGGTGACATTGATCAGGACGGTGTCTGTGTCCTCTGAGCCTTGTTCCACGTTCAAGTGTCCAATAGACCACGGGCCTCTAGCGAAGAGCCCAAGCGCATCGGACGAAGCTGGCAGAGAGAACGACGAGTCGAATGAATGCTCAAGATGGGGATGATCATGATGGCCATGGTAGCCGTGCTCAAGAAGTTATTATCGGAGTCTTGGGGCATTCGACACACTCTTCAAGTCGTAGCTGAGAGGGCCAGGGGAATTCGTCTGGTGGAGGATCGGGTCTTGCGCCCTACAAAGTTCGTGTACGCACCGATCGAACAAGAACATCCAGCAGAGGCTCCGACCCAGGTAGAGGAGGCCAGCGACAGACCATTGTTTTGGGACGACGAAGGAACGTTTGCCAGACAAAGAAGAGGGCAGCGAAGATGGCAAGATGACGGCCCATCTTCCTCAGACAATTCTTCTTGCGAGCTTCACGCTCTGCGGAGGGATCGACATTTGTGTCCTGAAACTGGCCCTCCGTTCTGTAAAGGGGCGGTTCATCCGAAGTATCGAGCTGTTGGCCATTGTCGTGGTAGGGCTCAAGAGGATCTTTTTCTTCATCTCTATCTTTGGGAGACATCGTGATAGTTCAAGGTAAAGTCAGGATGATGTGGAGAGGGCACTTATGTACAATCCATCTATAGTCAAGAACATTACCTACACCTACCCGCATGATATCGAGATGGGAGCCCGTCGCCGCTGCGGTAGATCAAATGACCGAAGGTTATTGAAGCGAAATTAGTCCCAGTGTCAACCCAACTACGCGTTACGATGACTTAACCAAAATGAGTTGCAATCTTGATTGAAAACGTTCCCGAGCAACTGCGGAGACTCGAAGTAATCCAAATGTTGTAGCGTGAAGTAATCTCAACTTGATGAAGTCCGCAGCGCTAGGAGACGTGCTGGGAAGATACTTATCAAAACGCAAGAAGCTAGAGATCTGACCCGAAAAGACCTGTAGCATTTGGACGCTCGGACCCACAATTTCCCACGGATGAAATACAAACTCTAAGCCGTCAATCGACCTCCGTCGGGCTCGAAAACTGCAAGGCTGGATTCTACGCTGGGATAGTACTGGGAGATGCTGGCCGGAGGAGCTACGCAAAATACCCAGAAAGAGTCGAGATCCTAACCGTGAAACTTCGAAGTACCTCTCCCACCGACCTGATACAATGATTTATTTCTACTCAATGGGTAGAACGTTTCTACCACAATGATAGCCACCCAGCTAGTCATCCCACGGTGCATCTAGATAAAGGTGGATACGATTTGATAGGTAACGAACGTGAAAATACATACTAGATCAAATGGAAATATCTCAGACTCAAAGCTTTAAGGTAACACCCCCGAACGAGTTGACTAGTTCCACACTCCCCCTCTCCTTCCCGCTATCGTCTCCATCTCCCGCATCCCACCAGACGGTGCCCGTCGCCGCGCCCTTGCCCACCTTTTCGAAGTCAATCTTCCTCTCCTTCCCATCCTCCTCCTCCTCCTTCGGCTTGACGATGGTCGGGCTCGAGAACGGCGAGGTGACAGCATTGAACTTGCCCTCGAACGACTTATGCATTGCAACGTCAATAGCGCCTACTCCTCCTGTGACGGCCAAATTCACAGTCGATTTGGGAGGACCAATGAGGGTGTTGAGGTTGACGGATCCACTCTTGAAGCCGGAAGTAATGTTGAATTTACCTCCCGAATCAGATGAATCGGTGAACATGGAGACGTTGGCTTTGATGCCGCTGAGGGTTTGAGATGTTCGTGAATAATGTTATTCGGAACAGACGGTCGAACAGCAAGACGTACGAAACGGCAGTGCGAAGATCGAGGTGCGTCCACTTGTCGGACTTGTCGTCGTTATGGAGTCCTACATTGACATCTATTTCACCACTCGCTGTAGCGAGCTTCAAAGACTCGGAAGTTGAGAAATTGCCCTTGATGGAGCCTACAGCAGCAGCAACGGTAGCGTTTCTCGCGGATAAGGACTGGAATGCACGATAAGCAACGTGATTTGAAAGACTGACTCGGGAACCAAGGCATACCTCCACCCGAATAGAAGAAACAGATCCGAAGACTCCGATCGTATCAAAGTGGACACCCTTGTCGAGGCGACCAAACGATTGACTGAAAACGGGCATCCAGGAGACGAACTTGTTGAGCTCGAGCCGCTTGTCAGACGACTTAGGAAGAATAACATTGATGTCAAAACGAATGTGGTGATGGTGGCGCCCATGAGGGTGACGACGTCCTTTCTTTGACTGGGAGCAGGATAGCAAATGAGTACATCACGAGAGAGAAGCACAAGGACAGTGAACGTACCACAATACCAACGCCAAGCTCTTTCTCCCCACCTTTGAACTTGCAAAGCTGGACAAGATTCAGAAGTCGCTCGGGACCGCGCCATTTGGTGGTGACGTTGATCAAGACCTGGTCTGTCTCTTCTGAGCCTTGTTCCACATTCAAGTGTCCAACAGACCACGGGCCTCTGGCGAAGAGCCCAAGCGCATCGGACGAAGCTGGCAGAGAGAACGAGGAGTCGAAGGAACGTTCGTGGCGGGGATGATCATGCTCGTGCCCGTGTCGTGCATTCCAGCCGCGACGCCCGTGCCCAGCATCGTCGTGGGGATCATGTTCCGGCCATTTGACACAGTCTTCGACCGTCAGTTGAGGAGGCCAAGGAAATTCATCTGGTGAAGGTTTCGGACTTTCGTCCTACGGTTCCACTTAGACAACTGTAACGGCAAAAATTGGAGTACACACCAATCGAAAGACATCATCCACCTGGGAACCCGAGCCAGGTGTTATTTCCCAGCCACAGCCCGCGTGTCCAAAGGAGTGCTGACGTCGGAAGAACATTTGCCAGCCGAAGTAGAGGATGGCGAAGATAGCAAGGTGACGACCCAACTTTCTGAAGCATCTCCTCCTGCGAGCTTTCCGCTCAGTAGAGGGATCGACATTGTTGTCCTGGTCGTCCGTTGCGTACCGAGGTGGTTCATCCGAAGCTTTAAGCTGTTGATCGTCGTCATAGTAGGGCTCACTGAGCAGAGCCTTTTCTTCATCTCTTTCTGTGGGAGACATCGTGATGGTTCAAAGTAAAGCGTCAAAGTCTAGAGAGGACGGCCTTTAATACAAATAGAATAAGCTCCGCAGTTGATAGACACCGAGTCAACGGCTTACCATCTTTCCACATGATATAGAATAAAACCCGTCATCGCTGCGGCACAGCGCTACCGCTGAGATATGTGGACCGATTGAGACCGCTATTGAGAATCTGTCCCAGCCGCTCTGCCGCCAGCGTTGCGCAATCCCGGTGGCACGCACAGTGAGTGACCAACTAGGCCAAAACGGGACGGAAAGTGTCCAAAAAACATACCCAAATGACTGCGGAGAACATTCGGGCAATTTGTGGTTTCAAACGGGCGAGGCTCGTTAGTGGAAACCGTTTAATTGGACTCGAGTAGAAGACAAGATGATAGAGATGACCAAACGGTGTACAAAGTCGCAAGGGTGAAGTGTCGCAGTGGCCGCGTACGCTTTGTACCCTCCCACTGTTGGATAGCAAGTTATCGATACCGAAGAGCAGATTATTTCGACTTTCAGCCTCGGAGTCTCCTTAACGAGACGGGCAATGAGGTGCTGAGTGGAGGAGGGTTGGGAACAGGCTAAGAACTATGCAAAAGTCTGCAAAAACGCGTACGCAGAAAAGTGGGCTCGAGGGCGGCAGTTGAACGGCAGATAAAATCACGAGCCTCTCACCTTACGTGTTCCGACTTGCCCCTCCCCCACCATGTCCAACCTGCTCACGATTGACTGGAAGACTGCAGTCGACACCTCCAAACCGTCCTTATGGATTGCATTGGGTGCCATCACGTTTAATCCCCTTGCTTGGAACATTGTTGCACGAAATGGTACGCATAGTCCTGGATTCATAATCACACGGATGCGGGAAGAACTTCTCCCATTCATCTTCATCCCGACATTTCTCTTCTCGCGCAACTGAGTCTAATATTTCTTCTTGCCCTTCAGAATATAGGAACAAGACTATAACGCGTATATTCGGAGGAAATGCACGATATGGGTGCTACTTCCTCGCTGTGATGATTTTCTCCTTTGGGATTTTGAGGGATTCTTTGTACGTCGCGTTGGGCACTCTGTGATTGTTTTTTCTCTGAACCTCGATGCTATAGGTACCGTCGTGCCCTCATGGAGCAACCTAAAGCACATATGTTATCAGAACCATACGCCACCTACGTTCCTTACGCGCTCATTGGTCTTGGACAAGTTTTCGTGATCACTTCGACTTGGGCATTGGGGATCACTGGCACTTTTTTGGGTGACTACTTCGGGATCTTGATGGACCACCGTGTTGAAGGGTGCGTCGAGCCATTCCGTTTCTCCACTTTTCAAATGACTGATTTCTCGACTTAGATTCCCCTTCAACGTCCTCCGAGACCCAATGTATGTCGGGAGCACGATGTCCTTCGTTGGTGGTGCTTTCCTGTACGTATTTCCTGGTACCTCTTTCCGCGTCTTTTCTAACCAATTCACCTCAGGGTTCAACGTCCTGCCGGCCTTATCGTGGCTTTGTACGTGTACATTGTCTACATGATCGCGCTCCGCTACGAAGGGCAAGTGTTCCTGTTCCTCGTCCAAGCTCTCGCTGTCGAGTCTAACCTCTCCTGTTCGCAGTCCATTCACCGACATGATCTACTCAAGACGCGCTGCGACGAAAAAGGAGTGATCTGGCTTGGCATCCTATAATGACCCATGATATTTAGACGATTCACGACGCCTTACACGCTAAAAGTAGATGGTACTTAGATATTCAACATATACACATACCTCAATCTAATTAGTCTCAACACTTATACTCTCACGAGAACAATGGGCGGTTTTTGCATTACAACGTTTGATTAGAGAGGATTATACTTGGTTTACCTGTCTAAAACACGTTAGAATTGAAACGAGACGCGTTATTGGGGAAAGAATCACCCACGTAGTATGTGTAGACATGCCCAGGTGTAGGCCAAGAATAGTGTGATTTCTCATGGAGTTAAAATTAGTCTTGGGGCGCAGAATCGATGTTTATGACAGTTCCATCGTCCGCTATGACTTTGAAACGCACTGGACAGAGAGCTGATCAACAACGGTCGTGAAAAGGGCACGAGAACGTACGTATGGTGAAAGGAACGCCTTTTTCTCTTCTAATACTTGTAAAGTAGAGCGTTCCGGAGCCTAGATCCTATGTCAGTATCTCCTTATACCCAGCGACGCACCAACGCACCTTTCGAGCCCTTAATCCTGAAACTCATGTCTACATTTCCTTGCATGGTACTAATCTGCAAAGAAACAAATCAGCACGCCTCATCACACTACAAGATTCATTCGAATACGCACTTGTCCTCGAATATCAGGATCCCCATTCAACCACCACTCGGCTTGAGGCCGTATAGCCTCCCCCAGCACCTCTCTGACTCCCGGATCACTCCTCACAGTCCTCATAACTTGCTTGAACACCGAGCTGGTGATTTTCTCCTGGTTGGTGACTATAGTCATGAACACTCCCCATCCGGCTACTCCAACCAGTCCAAAAGCCACGACGAACGGCCATCGTCTCTATTGGTACCCAACGTCAGTATTCCCAAATTCCCATGAACAAAGAGTCGAAATTCTCCCCACAGGAAGCCTAGGTAGTTCTCGTTTAGGTCTCGGAGTCGGGTGATAGGCGGAATACGGGCGAGGTTTCGAAGTTCCGGCGTAGAGGGTCGTTGAGGGTTCTTCGGCTGGTTTAGCAGATTGTTGTGCTAGGCATGGTGAACTTGTCTTGACTGTTCGCAGTTGTAGACGAAAGGGTCCTGCGAGCGGTCGGAAGAGATACCGCGAGGTTACTGCCGCCGCGGACATGATGGATGGTGTTAAGAGAGTGTGAATAAACACATGCAATTCAATCGATTCTGAAGTTCGAAGACCTTGACCGCGACCACGACGTCGTCGACCCTCTCATCTCTGCTAGTGATTCCGAACCTTGCAAAATTCTACTCAAGGAATGGAGGAATCTCAAACCGTTCACGGTCGACGTTGGGTAAATAGAAGCCCGGACATGGCAGTACAGGAACTTGAAACCTCACAAAAATTACATCTCTAGTTCCCCCAACCTCGAACTGTGCGTCGTTACTCCGCTAAACCAAATGTGATTAAGTGCTTCAGATCACATCCAGGAACCGCTTTACACCCTCAGCCCCTCGCGAGCTTCAATCTTTTGTCTCAAGGAACCGGAGAATACCTAGGGCCCACGTTCAGAATTTAGCCCACGATACTTTTTCTCGATGAGGCCCATGCGTGCCACGGACTGGAGAATCAGCGAAGCATGTGAAAATGCAATCGCGTCGAAGTTCTCGGTACTTCTGCTTTGGCCCTTTTTTTCACAATTTTCGGCGCAAGGGTGGCCAGACTACGGAAATCACCTCCTGTCTCATACTCGTTACGGTCTCCAGGACCGAGCCATGGGCAACGGGCCCCTTGAAGACGACCAGGTGTGCTACCGTACTTATTACATTACAATGCCAACTCGCACACGCGAGCCGAGTGCACAGTTCTCTTCCTCATCGTGGTGGAGGCTGAGTCTTCCAGAAAGTAACGACCCCCGCCGCCGCGTACGTTCTGAGTTCGAATATGTAGTTCTGCTACCTGAAGGCCGCGATCGGGGTGTCATTATTCTCCTCGATCACCGTTGAAATGGATCGATCTCCTCTCGACTATTACTGTCAACGTTGGGCTGGCGACAAGTGACAAATATGGTTCCAGCAACTAGTCAAATGTCGCGAGATTCCCTGTTCTGCTCCCATTTCTTCTCCCTTTCCCTGCCCGTCCTTCACAAGGCTATCTTGCCGCTCACACTCCTTTGGTCATTGCCCCCCACTCGAAAGCAGGATCTTTCATGGCCGGTAACATCGCAGGTGCTCAACGGCGAGAAGCCCTCAAATCGAAGTATAGGGCTCGACTACCGAGGTTCACTCCCACAGCTATCTTTTCGCAGTACTCGACTATTGAAATCCCTGCTTCACCGACCGGAAATCCCGCCCCTTCTACTACTTCGGCTACGTCTACAGATAATGAAGACGACGAACCAGTTACGACCTGTGAGTCTGTTCTCTTACTAGTCCGTTGAAGTGACATTTCAAACATGATCGATTTTGCAGCGAGCCAGCCCCCAGTTCCACGTCCAACTACAATCACTCTGCGAACCTCCTCCCTCCCTTCTTCCTCCCGCTCCCCGATTTCCTCTACGATACGTACCACTCCTGCGTATTCGGTACGTCGTCCGGAATTTGAGAGCCGGTGGCCGACATGTGTTCTGAACTCGATGTTCGCAGGTACCTCCATCCTCAATGTTGTCGACAGCGTCCAGCAGCAGTACTACAATCGCAGCAGAGGCAAACGGTGCAGTATCAGACTCCCGGGGTGGCGAAATTATTGGGATCATTGCGTCCGTCTTTATTGGGAGCATGATGCTGATCAGTGCATTTGCATTCTATTGGGTGAGTCCCCCCTCATTCATCTGCACAATTTCCAGCACCTGACGCCTCAAATTTTGCCAGCGAAGACGAAACATGAAAGCCCGAGCTAAACGTACATCGAGATTCCGCTCAAGTCTCATGGTCCAGCGACCAGGATACCGTGGCTACGGAGCTTCAACTTCATCATCCAGACCTCCCATGGCCCGTCAACCACCCTCGATTCTCCTGCCCTCCCAAGCAATGTACCAGAGCTACCCAGCTGTTGTTCACCACACGCCCATGCAGGGCTACCCCAACTCCCCTGGCCGGATGGAAGCATTCTGGCGTTCTATCGACGAGGAAGTCAACGGCTCCAAAAAGTCTGGCAACAACCACGACGTGCCTTCGACTCGGACTGGGTCAGTCGCTTCTGCCTGTCGTGCGGTCCCTGAACCCGAGTTTCATCACCGACATGGAAGGAATTCTCACCATAGTATCGCGGCTTCAAGGTTCAATGAGTTTCCCAGGCTCCAACAGGCGCTCAGAGGAGGAAGGGGAGGCGGAGGAGAGTCACCGCCGCTTACGAGTCCGTTGGACGAGTTCCCGACGCCTCCATCGTTTGTGGCGAGCCCGACATCGCGATATGATCGACAGCGTCCGTCGGTGGGAAGTCTACCGATGACTGTTCATTCTGGTACGAGTTTCTTGGACTTTGATGATGATGAGCGTAGGCGTAGTGGCCATATCGTGGGGCGCGCTTTGTAGTAACTTATTTATTGGGTGGACAATGGACATATTTGATAGCCACGGACGAGTTTTGAGTACCCTAATGTATACTATACACTAGCTATCGGCTGTACAAATCCCCCGGCCTCAGATTCGTACTTGACGATCACGACCGAGGATTCTACAACGGTCTTCCTCCAGGCCGGGTTCTATCCCTCCGCCGTGAGTACCACCTAGCCAAGTGAACTCACATACTAAGTGTGAAGAGGTGTGATGTGCCTGTATTACTATACAGGCCCAGAACTCCGCCATTTCATAGCAACCAGATGATCCAGATCCTGTTTACACCATTGCGTCCCCTGTGGGTAGCAACTTAGGCAGTGATGGCCACCTGACTTCGACGCGTGCACACGGGAGTGCCTCGAGGCTGCTGTTCATTCATTACGTTGCCACAGCTGGCCAACTACCCTTAATGGTCGCTCTCTGATACCCCCTACCTGAATGGGAAAACGGTGAATCCCATGGTTCATGAGATTGTTTGATACATGCTGGAGGCCGCGGACTTCGTGAGTTCGAACTTCCACGGACAGTAGAGCAAAGTGTTATGTGTGATTGAAACACATGTTGAGGTCATTGAGGGGTCATTCCAGCGTCGGAAGCTCTTCTGTAGTGAATTGACTTCATCATCGTCCGGCTCTATATATCCGGATCTGGTCGTATATACATCGATGAGGTATGTACCGTAAAACAAGAAGTGTGGGTATAGCTACATAACAATGCACGGAGCCAGTTTCGTCAAAAGGTCGTAAACTCATGCCCGGTTCGTAAACAATGCAAGAGATGGAAACAGGGGGGGAGCGATGGAACAACATGAACCCGATTATGGAGGTCGTGTGGATGTTATAGAAATTAAATACGAAATAGGGATGTGTAAGATGTAAGATGTTATACTTCCATGAGTAGCCTACTTGAATCTGTGGTTGATGTGATGTTCGAAACGCTTGAAGGTCTTCGAGAACCAGCCGAGTGGTTTCTGTTTCTCGTGGACCAGGACGTCGGAGTGGATGGGGAGAGGTACTTGAGTGGTGCCATTGCCAGCTTCAACGTTGAGGTTGTTGTTGGGCGCTGATTTGTTTCTGGTCAGTAAGGAAGTGGGCGCAGTGTGGAGACCACGTACCGAACCACCAGAGCGTGGTGACACCAACTGGGAAAGTGATGCTGGCCTGCATACCTCTGAACTCGATGGTAGTTTGAACGGGTTGAGGGTTCCAACCATTGCTACCACCGTCGTTCCCTGGATGAGTCAAGTTAGCACAAGAGGCTTTTCGACTTTTGGGGAGGCTTACAGTTCACAACGACCAAGGAGTACCTCGCCCAGTCGCTCGGGTTGTTGCGACGGGTAACGAATGCACTCACTCTCAACCCCCAGTTGAGCGTGCCACCAATACTGACGCCAATCCTTTGACCGAAGGGCCCACCAGCGTCCTTGGGGATAGTGGCCTTAGAAACATGCGCCATGGCGTAGACTGTAGACTGTTAGATACTCTGGCCGTATTAGTGAGTCAAGAGACCTACATTCTTGGTTGACGCTCCAAGAACCGTCGCTGTTGATTTGAACCACACCCCGACAGCCCGGTCCGCCGCAACTGTTCGTTCCAGGGAGTTTTGGGTTGCCATTGCCGTCCAAAGCAATATTCCACATGAGACCCGTGCTCGAACCATGCTCGACGGAACCTGAACGGTAATGAATGAGAATCGATCACTACACGAACGAAAATTGAGATCGACATACCGATGAAACTAGCAGCGTCAAGACATGACAGTCGTCAGTTCTCCGAGTTCTCTCCTTAGGGTCGGGCGAAACTCACATGTGATCCATGTACCACTGTAAATTCGAGACTTGTCAGCAAAGCCTTCAATTGACTTTCGAACAGTAACGAACCTTGATATCACTCCACCAATCCGAGCCAATTGTACCAGAGCACTCTACAGACGATCATCAGGTTCTAGGAAAATGTGGAAATTAAGCGCCGACATACCCGTGAAATACACCTAAAGATAGGGGCGAGAGGTCAGTGAGAGTACGGAGAACGCGGACATGCACCATACCTCCTTGTTCGGGAACCTGCTTCTAAACGAATCCTGCTGGGCGTAGTCACCCTTCAGCAGAGATTATCAGTCAAAGATGATCGAGAGAGTCACGCGTATGCGTACCCCATAACAATGGAAAGCCGCGCCGGCGAAAGCATTGGGTGCCTGCTGAAGTACTTGGACGGGATATGTTGCAGCGTTGTCCCAGTTGTGGTCGTAGGCTATCAGAAGAGAGAGAGTACTGGGTCAGTTCTGTTTGAAGTTCGCCGGCGAATGATAGTACATACCAATCAACTTCACACCCCCGAAGCCGTTGTTGTTCATTAAAGAGCGTAGGGCCTGGCCAACTTGCGCTTCCACCTGAGGGGTGTAGGTCGTAGTCGGATAGGTAGGGTTGTTGTTCTGAGGCTCGTTCTGGATACCGATAGCAAAGATAGGTATCCCTTTACTCTGGAAACCCTGCAAGCATTTCAAAAGGTAATTGGCATCTAACAGGCAGGAGATTAGAGGTCAGGTCTGGTGCAAGCGCAAAAAGAGTCAATACAGACAATTCTGGATTTGGTTCGAATTCAGAGAGCCTCCGTTCAGCGTGCCACTGTTCTTCATCCAAGCGGGCTAAAAAGGGTATCTGTGAGCGTGGAATCGCATGCAAACGTCGGGGTAAACTGACCGGTGACCATGGAATGAGGTGAACTTTGATTGCTGCGGAGTGGAGTGAGTGGGAAGGCGGGAAGACTTTTGAACTGAAGAAGGCTTACCAGGATTAACCGCCTGAATATCCTTCAAGATAGAGAATAGGTATGCTGGCGCCCGGTCGATATTGAAGTTCCTGAGAGACGTATCGCCGTTGGTATCGTCGAAAGTGTACGCTGGATTTGGGAAGCCAAGCATTGGCAACGACGATGACAAATGTGGAGCATGGACAAACTCACGACCGGCAGAGAAATCTGACGCGCCCAGAGGAACACGTATGTAGGTCAACCCAGCAGCATTCGCACCGTCCGTGGGCGAGAAGAGATAGTTGAGCAGATTTCTGTAGTTTCCGTTGTTTCGTGACTGGCAAAGTAAACGGTGAGCTCAAGTACAATGTCCGTGTGAAACTTGTTGACCGACCTTGAGATTGTTCATGAGAAGTGCAGAACTATCCGCTATAAGGCACGAAGAAGCAATCAAAAGTCAGGATGAAGCCTATTATAATCCAATCATAGGACTCACTGAGACTACTGCCAAAGCCATGTATATCCTGGAACACCGCTGTATCATCGACGACTATATCGGCCTGGCCGATTGCATTGGGTGGCCCAAAATTGATTGGCTGACTCGGTTTCGCTGAGCTGAACAGTTGTTGACGGTCCCAAGTCGTCTGCCACTGTTTCGAGCGCGTTAGCGACCAGCCTGACGACGGCGGCGAGGAAAATGACATACTATGTCCCAGATCTGCTGAGAAACAACCGGTTGTGCGGCCCCGAAGAGAAGGGAAAGAGCGAGTAGTGACTTCATGCAGAAAATAAAGAAAGCGAAGGAACCAGAGATCGATGAGACTGAAGGGATGCTTCGTTTGCTTTATATAGTGGAAGTAGAAATGAAACCTGGGGGCCTGAGGCCAAACCCGAGTGAATTTGAAACTTTCACACCAAACGTGAACGGTTGTTTTGGGCTGGTAATGACGCATTACTTCACCCGCTACTTCCGCATTTGCGATCCACATGAGCTCGCTTGGGGAGCATGTTGAACGTGATTTGCGAGGATTTGCCCTCAATCTAGGCGAGAGCCGAGATCAGTATCACCCAAGAGCATACATTTTTCCATGCGTGGGTGACCTTATTGGGAACTTTTGTACTAGACTGGTAGGGACCATATGATCTTTCTTATATGTGGCAATTGCAGGTGGTTTAACCAATTGCTCGACAGCCTCCATTGTCCGAGCATTGACCAAGACTCAGATCGGTGTGATCATAATGAACCTTATATTCTCCCGCCGTCGCGATCGGTGAAGCACCCGCCTTATGGTTGGGACCAGCCACCAAATCGCTCGGCTCCTGACTGTCAGACTAAGGCGGGGATAACCGCAGATTTGCTCTCCTCGATGTTGTCCAAGGAATGTATGTATTGTATTTGTACACGCGACTCTATAATAGGTGCCTCCATTCAAAACATAAGTTACAGTTTGAGAGAAAAGCCGACAAAAGAAAGGATCCACCTTAGAACAACCCCAAAAGATCGTCCTGTGCATTCTGTGGTTGCGATTGCACAGGAGATGTTACTTGCGAAGTAGGAGCAGAACCTGCAGCAGGTTGAGCAGACAAAGGAGAGCCAAGGCTCCCGGATCCCCCTCCACCCCCGAAATCCATACCGCCAAACAGATCATGTGAAGCAGCTCCTGGTGCAGGCGCAGCCGCCGGTGCAGATGGTCCGCTTCCAAAGATCGACACGAGATCATCCAGAGGATTAGTTGAAGTTCCTGCAATTAGATTAGCTGCGGCAGGGGTATGTGACAGAACTTCTGTTGCAGCAAGTCCCGAGGGGCGTCCTTCCACAGCTGGAGAATCATCAAAGTCACTATTGCCAAAAGCATTCAGTCAAAATGCGATCGAATGCATGTGGCATAAAACACGTACAGAAGATTCTCAGACTGCTGTCCTGCGGCGACCGTTTGGAGTGCCTTTTGTGTCGACAGCCTGTCGTCAGATGAACTGGAATGAAGTGAGCACAGAAATAAGTGTCAGGGGGAAATGGAAGACCTACTCTGTTCCTTTCCGCTGGAGCGAATCGGCACCGACTCTTCCACGTCCAACAAAAGTCTCGGGCGGTTTGTGATAGACGCTCGCAAGGCTTGATATCTCTCCAAGTAACTCTTCAAGTAAAGCAGGCGGCACGGCTATTTGAGGAATTGTGATGGGTGGACGTGAAGCCAAGACGACAGCCTACGAATGACATGTCAGTCCCGGAACTACGCTGAGGGAGAGGCAGCAGAGAAGGCCTCGAATGCGTGAACCGACCTTTGCAGCGCCCGGATCGGTCGAGAGCAAGCGCCAATAGATATATGCCCTATCCCGGACGTCCGGAGAATCGCAATCCTTCGTGGCCGTATTTAGAACCCTCTGCACGATGCCCTGTGACGACTCCGGTTTCTTCAAAAATAACTTGACAACGGCCGTTAGGGTCTGAAGCTGGACCTAATGCAGTCATAATCGGGTCAGCGCGCCACCCACATGCGGATGAACCTTGGATGATTCCAAGAGTGCTCACAGGATACGACTCTTCCGTAAATGTATCCACGAATATTCCCAGCAACTCATCTGCGTTATCGATTTTGCTCGCATATTCGCCGATGATCCATATTAAGGAGGCTTTGGCCTCGGGTTCATCCAATTCATCCAAGTTCGCACACAAGGTGGGGATAATGCCTTCGTAAGTGGAGGGGTATTTGCGGAATATGTCCTAGATGAAGGGGCAGATGGAACATTGATGTCGGGGAGTATGTCAAGGGCAACAAACAGATCACATACCTTCATTACCACAACGGCCTCCTGCACGACGTAGCTCACACGGGTATCTATCAATTCGAGCAGCACGTTCACGCATCGTTCAGCGGCACTGTCAATCTTGACCGCGGTTTGCCCAATCG
The DNA here is from genome assembly GCA_024721195.1 of Marasmius sp. AFHP31. NCBI lineage: Eukaryota > Fungi > Basidiomycota > Agaricomycetes > Agaricales > Marasmiaceae > Marasmius > Marasmius sp. AFHP31. The sequence goes on from JANHQD010002355.1 coordinate 34,778, forward strand.
CTTTGATGCTCTTTCGAACAAAGTCGACATCCACCTCGGAGGAATACCTGGAATTGGAGGTCGTGACGTGAGTGGGTGTATGAAATAGAAGTAAGAACAGCGCACTCCTTCAGTTCGCTCAGAAGTGCATCGACGTTGTTGTCCCCTGCCAGCCGCACCATAATGTCCAACTTCTCCACCTTCACGTATAGCGGGTCGTTATATTTGCAGAAAAACACCCTCATCTCGTTCTGCAACACGTCTGGCCGCTTTTGCAGCAACAAGTTGATGTTTCGGAGCGCGACCCATTGTACTTCTGGAGGCGATGAAAGGAGGGTAACGAGGGGCGGTGCCATCTTCCGGACGAGCTGCTTGACAAGGTCCTCACGGTGTACACCTCGCAAGTGGATCATGATGACCTATCGACTGGATAAGCCTGCGATTCAAGGAATAGGAAATGGGGTAAAACACTAACCTTCACGGCGGCCAAAACGACGCTCCCGTTCACATGCTGGAATTGTGGCACCACACGTTCACAGATGTGTTCGCTCTCCTTCTCATCGTGGGCTTGATATCTCGACAGGGCATTGAGTATCGCGACACGTCCCCACTCCGAGCATTCATTGAGGGCTATCAACAACTTGTTCAGGATAGTCGAAGAGATATTGAAGATGGCAGGATCAGAAGATGATGTGGATGGTTGTGAAGTGGCCGCGATGTGAATGTCCGTTAATGCTGCAACCGTGTTTGCTACCACCTGTTAGGGAGCGGGTTGTTAACACATGAAATTGACAAGAAAACTGGCACACACCATTGGATTACTATCCGAAATCATTTCATTCAGCTGCTCCAGGAATCCGTTGTCGACCACCAGCTCCGGCTTCAGATCATACAGCTTCGCGACGCACAGTGCCGCTGTCTTCCTCACATACGGATTTTCGTCCTTCAAGCATTTTTGTAACGGATCACAGAGGTAATCTATGATCTTCTCCGCCCTCAAGACACCCATGGTCCGTATCGCAAGAGCTCTGACGAGCGGATTCGGATCGTCTGTATCTTTTACGAAGGTATTGACAGCGAGGATGACGAGTTCGGGTTGTGTTTTGGCGTAGTTCATGAGGTAGAGATAGACGAGTTTCTTTTGCTCAAGATCTTCCGTTTGCATGTTTTTGAGGACATCTGGGAAGAGACCGCTGACATCTAGTTGGAATATGTGAACTCGAGTGCGAGAGACTGGGGAAGATTCAATCACCTTTGCCGACGGTCATCGACGCAATGACTCGTTTGATGGCATCCTTACGCTTATCGCGGTATTCGCTGTTGAGGTCGACACTGAGCTCATAGTTTTCACCCTTTCTGGGAGCTCGGAGGCTCATGGAGGTTGATGGTAAAGGACAAGGTGAACGCGGCTGCGTGAAACATGTGGGAATTCTCTGATGGACACTAGTGACTAGTGAGCAGTAGACCTTGAAGGTCTCTATGTATTATATATACTACTATTATTATCATACACTGGTTAGCATACAACAAATCGGAGAGGACACCAAGGGATCGTTCCGAAATATTCGAAAGCAAAAGCGATTACAACCCGGCATGTCGATGGCATTACTGGGGTAAGCCCAAGGTTGTTCTCTGAGCGAAATGAGTTCAGTACGCGTATGATTGGAACAAGCCATTTCCTTCACGCACCAATTGCATTACATTCGCCCGATCGTTTGGTGAAAGTTTACTTATGGCCTCCGGTGTCAACGAAAGAACGTGGATGATCATAGACTGGATTAGAATAAATCACTATGGTTGTGAAGGTTGACGCGACTAGTCCTGCATACCTTCTGATCCTCGGGAATAGCATCTAAAATTGCAGGATTGAGTTGTGACAATACTGAAGCCTGAGCCTGCGCTGGAGCCTGGGGGGTGGACGACGAGGGAGGATGCCCAGCACCTTGCTGCCCATGTCCGTAACGAGACTGGTATCCGCCATTTCCGTAGCCTCCTCCCTGCGATGATTGACCGCCGTACTGGGCTGGGCTGTACCCATACCCTTGAGGTTGAGAATATCCATTATGCCCGTATCCGGGCTGGGGTTGTGTTACCGGAGGTGTCGGTGTGGCCGCAGGAGGAGTCGCCGTACGATAATGTGACTGTTGTTGCATATGTGGGGGAATCGCCGGTGCTGGCTGCGATGTTGATGGACCAGCCTGAGCAGATGCTGCTTGTTGCGCTGCGAAGTCTCCTAAAGTTTTCTGATGCGATAAAATCATGTCTGAGTATTGGTTGAGCAACAACGTCGCGAGTAAAATCGCACCTTGAACACCTCTATATCAATTGCATTCATACTGACAAGCAAAGCAATCACAGCGTAAGCAATTTGTGGTTGACTGTTCAAAATTTGTTTTGCTGCTGCCGGTGTTGTTTTCTACGGGCAACTGGATAAGTAACACTTAGACGACTTTCAAGGAAGCGACAAGAAGAGCCCAATCTCACTTTGAGTTGTAGAATAAGCTCAAGGAGCTGGTTTTCAGAGCCTTGAGGTGCTGCCATGGTGGTGGTGGTTCAGAGCGACAGTGGGATCTTCTGAAGGGCTGGGCAGCGTTTGGACGATGGGCGCTTAACCGACGCGCCCGACCTTTCCCAATCCACCACCCAACAATGCCATCACTGTCGAGTCCTCAGTGCAATCTCAGTCCCACTTCTTCGAACTCCATAAACCCAGACCTCGAGGATCCCGCTTTCATGAACTAGTTGTGCCTGCAATACAGCACTACAGCGTCATCACAATTCACTTTCAGACGGTAAATCAATGCCGCAAGTCATGCATGCCAATACATCAAACAGTACGAAAGTACATCGGCCTCCGTTGAGCTAGAAGGATACTATAAATGCTATCAGTCTCTCTCAGGCCACCGCGATGGGTACTAGCGATAGGAGAGAGGCAAAGCCTACCAAGGCCGGACAATCGGACTGCAACAGAAAGACCACAGCCCTCAGAAAGATATACCTCCATTGCGCTTTTTTCTTGCTCGTCTCCTTCTTCCCTCCTACGGGGGCTACAGCACCTCGCTTATGTCCTTGCCAAAGTCGGACATGCTACAGGGACTCCTCGCTCGATTGGTGCGTATACATAATAAGTGCCCCGCATCAAACATTTCAACGCCCTCAGACAGGATGACGACGACCACAAGCATCCTCCTGAAGAGTTTCCTTGGCCCCCTCATCTGAAAGCTGAGCATTGCGTTGAATGGCCAGAGATACTACCCGCCACCAGCCATCCTCTCGACTGGTCTTTGAACTCCTCTTTTGCATTCCCATTTTCATCATATGATATTTTCGAGTTTTATTCGCATGTCCTCTGGCCTGAAGGAAGCCTGAGAATAGAGCAAGGTACACAGGAGACAGACCAAGTTTTGGTGGACGTCACGACCCATTTACATGCCCCTAGGCAGATCTTGAATCATGTTCAATTTTGCCAACTCAAACGTGAGGAGGGGGGACATGCAGTTGGTATCGTCGTACGTCTCTCGTTCTCTTCGGACCTATAGTAGATTAACCGAAATATTCCCTCAAGTCGATATAGCATCGAGGTGGCCGCCCTCCCGGTCAAAACATCTATTTTGATGTCAACCTTCTTCTGCCGCCGTCGTCAGGCAAACCACTTCAAATCAAGGGACTCCGAACTTGGGCGGGCTATTTCAGCCAAAGTTTTGGTGATATTGAGGAAACAATCCAGTTCGGGTCTATTGACCTAACGGCGGGCGGATTCCCGGCGATACAAGCAAGGGTACACCATATACGACTCTCTTCTTCGTTCATCCACTCATGAGCCATCCTAGCCCTTATATGCAAAAGACCTCACCGTCCTGTGTTTCGTCGGCTCGGTACACGGCAATTTCACCTCCTCTTCTTCACTACGACTCCGAGCCCAGTCGTAGATGTGAACGTTGTGCTCATTAACGATGAAAGATCCAACCAGTGGACTAGCTTGTTCATCCAACCACATGCACTGTATACATTTTGGCTTCCCAATTCCTCGTAGACTATACTTAATTGCGGTCCTAGCAATACCCAGACCAAAGTCGATATCTCCTTATGCACCACGTCTGGTGCCGATGGAGGCAAGTTCAATATCGGTTACACTTCAGACGTCACGGCGGGCCATCACCCGGTTACGCTCAACACAATCCCTACACTGTGCATTTGTCGGTGCTGGACGTTGGTGAGATCGATGTCTCTTTGCATAGGACGTTCGAAGGCCAATTCGACGCTGCATCGCATTATCTTACGCCCCCGACAATCATTCAGCCCAAAGAGAACGAGGAGGATGAAAGGACGAGAAAGGTCGAATTTGACAGCTTGGGCAGGGGCTGGCGAGGGGTAGCGTATGGTGGGATGATGGGGACGGGGACTCTAGTGGAAAGAAGCGAGGACTGGTAAAGTTGACCAACGGGTTTGCTGATAAAATTGTTTTGAATTTGTGATGCCTTGCCTAGTATCCGGAGATTCGTCGGACGCCCTCAAGTATGTACCCTGTTTTGTAGTCGGATGCATTAAATATCATTGACCAGTGATCCAGGCCGCTTGTCTTCCGCTACAGCCAGCTTACCCATGCACGAACATTTATAACAAGTTTTTGGCCGAAACAATTCCATCGAACATGTCGAAGCGACTCATCAATAGTGTTCTCGTGACCTCGAGAGCCGGTCGAGGCGAGCCTCAGACGCCTTTCGAGTTCTTGCTCATAGCAAGGAAAGAGGTCCTCTCGATGTCAAATCAGCCAAAATCGGACCGAAACAAATGCCCCAACACTCAACAGCACCTTTCCCCAGTGACTCTCCCGCAGTATCCCATGCGTTAAATCTGCGTGTCAGCCTCTCTGCTCAGAATCTTGAACGCAGCGAGAGGGTTGGGACCTCAGGCTCGCCGAAGGAATCGGGGTTGGTCGAAGTGAAACTAGATACTTAGTAACCGAAGGTCTGCGTCACTTCTAACCTATGAAAAATTGAAGAAAACCCTCAAAGATGCGCCCGATTGAGTTCACAAGTGAGATGAGAGGAGTGCCAGCTTTGGTTTTCAGAGGACTCCATCATGGCACTCGAATTCTTACTAGCAAACGCCGCAATGGAGGGTGATAAGATCTAGCAAGCTGATGTGTTGTGAATAGGTATAGCGACTTATGTAGAGTGACAGTAGTATACTCAGAAGGAAATTCTCGCAACAAGAAGTTAAGTCGAGGGGAACGCGATAATGGAACGGGTTTGGAAAGAATCCGCCAAGAGCCTGTTCCATAGTACTCGGGCCATTTAGGCTTTATATTGAGCACAGCCACACGATTTGCGGTTGGTACTCGCGCTAGCGTGCCTCCTTGAACTTCTTCATCCAGAGATGGACTTGGTCGTTCCTCCCCACACCCGCATCGCACACTTGACCTGAGTCTCACTGTCATAAAGACAGAATCGCTCCGAATTGCGGCCATATTACGGAGTGCGCTTCAACTCCGTTCGACTTCTCACAACAGCAATCTACAAGAGCCGGAAGGACTTACTGCGACACTAGCTTCTGTATCTCAACCCAACTCTATTCGATCTTGTACTTCTTTTCCACGAGTATCTGCAGAGTCCTCAGAGGCGGCCGTAATAGCGGCTGAGTAGAAGAATGATTACATCGGAGAAAGTGGAGCAAAGTTGCATGGTACGGATCCTTTACAACACCATTCGAAAGCCAGCGATGAAAGGAATCCGACTTTAGTGCTGCGGAAGGTTCTCGGACTTGCCATTGGGATTCAAAAATAACCTTCCGGAGCTGAAATTATCATTCGCGGGTCGATACTTAGCGACGACCAGCTCACTTAGGTCTCGCTTTGACTGTTGCCGAGTCGAATCCGTGGCCTCGCCACAAATTTTCCGCTTGGGTATATAAGGATGCAAGGACACTAGACCGATTCCTTACTTCACAACTTAGGTTCTCCTCCCGTCAAAGGCTTTTGCGATGTTCCCGAAGGCAACTCTCATCTCTTTCGCCCTTCTCGCCGTTGGCGCTGTTGCCCAACAAGTCGGCACTAATACAGCCGAAACACACCCAAAACTCTCCTGGTCAAAATGTAGTGCTGGAGGCAGTTGTGCGACACAACAGGGCTCTGTCGTCCTCGACTCCAACTGGCGTTGGCTCCACGATAGTTCTCTTACCAACTGCTACACTGGCAACGAGTGGGACACCTCGCTCTGCCCAGACGGTCAAACGTGCGCTACCAACTGTGCCCTTGACGGAGCGGATTACAGCGGCACCTACGGTATCACCACTTCCGGAAATGGTCTTACTCTGAAGTTCGTCACCAATGGTCCCTACTCCACGAACATCGGCTCCCGTGTCTACCTCATGGACTCGTCCGACTCCAAGTACCAGATGTTCGATCTCAGAGGCCAGGAGTTCACATTCGATGTCGACATGTCCAACCTTCCTTGCGGCCTCAACGGAGCTCTCTACTTCGTTTCCATGGACGCCGACGGTGGAATGTCCAAGTCCAGCAGCAACAAGGCCGGTGCCAAGTACGGGACCGGATACTGCGATACCCAATGCCCGCACGACATCAAGTTCATTGGTGGAGAGGTACGTTCTCTTGTTTTTGTCCTCATCTAAGCTCTGGCTCGGCGACTCAATCAATTTCTAGGCTAACGTTGAGGGCTGGGAGCCTTCCGATAATGACCAGAACGCTGGCAAAGGCGACATGGGAGCGTGCTGTAACGAGATGGATATCTGGGAGGCCAATATCAACGCTGCCGCATACACTCCTCACGTTTGCGAAGGTACCTCCCAAGGTCAGACTGCCTGCACTGGTACTGACTGTGGTGATGGCGACCAACGCTACGACGGCATCTGTGACAAGGATGGATGCGACTTCAACTCCTTCCGTATGGGCGATAAGTCCTTCTTGGGCCCCGGCATGACCGTCGATACCAACTCGAAGATCACCGTCGTCACCCAATTCGTCACCGACAACAACTCCACTTCCGGCACTCTCACTGAGATCCGTCGTCTTTACGTTCAGAACGGCCAGGTCATCCAGAACTCGAAAACCAATGTTCCCGGAATGGATGCCTTCGACTCTATCACCGACGAGTTCTGCAATTCCCAGAAGACGGCATTCGGTGACACCAACTCCTTCGAGGATCGTGGCGGCCTCTCTGTTATGGGAGATGCATTCGCCGGCGGTATGGTTCTCGTTATGAGTATCTGGGACGACCATGAAGCCGAGATGTTGTGGCTCGACTCCAACTACCCCACCGATGCCGACCCTTCCACCCCCGGTATTGCTCGTGGCACTTGTGCTGCTGATTCTGGTGCCCCCGAGACTATCGAATCCCAACACCCCGATGCTTCTGTTACCTTCTCCAACATCAAGGTTGGACCCATCGGTTCGACTTACACCCAATGAATGCGTAAGTAGACTTGCATAACCTTTGAATTTTGTGGAAAAATCTACAGACTGTCAAGGGATGGGATCCAGTATGCAGATACCGAGGTCGCAGTTGTACATATATAGCTGTAAAGAAATGAATACAATGACTCCGTAGCCCTCCATAACGTTCTCCTTACAATCCTTCGCCCGGCGAAATTGCCATAGTCAATGTCAGTTATATTCTATTCGTCGACGTACCAGAACTTCTGCAATCGCCAAGTTCTACATATCTAAATTGCCTGCCGACCTCGGACCATGCCACCTTGCCGTATGACACTTTAGCCCAGGTCCCGTGATCGCGTCGTTCCTCTTGCTGCACCATCATCGAGTCTTGACTCGATCTCAGAATCTGGGAACATCATCGCCAGTCGCATGATATCTTTCTTTCCTCTTGTTTTCTGACAGGCAGGACAAGTTGCTGAGTAAGCTTGAAAGGCAACATCAATGACTAGTGGCATCTCAACCCAGTAGACCGTCAATCGCGATCACTGCACCGCCGGAATAGAATCGATTGTACACATGTCGGTGCTGAACATCGGTGAGACTGATGGCTCTTTTAACGAGACGTTTGAAGCTCAATTTGACGCTGCATCATGGCTTCCTATACCCTCTGCCATCAATCTGTCCGAAGAGAACGAGGAGGACAAGGCAGGTCAAGCATCTTGAGCAGGGGCTATCGAAGGGTAGCGTATGGTGAGATAAGGGACGGAGATTCGAGCAGAAAGAGGCGAGAACTGGGAATCAGTTAGGCGGAAACACTGTTCCGAATCCATGGTGCATGATACCCTGCGCGGTATGCGGAGATTCATCGGACGCGCTCAAGCATGTATGTACCCTTTTCTGAACTCGAAAGCAGTGAATATCATTGACGAGGAAACCACGTCGCACACCTACTACAGTTAGTCCGCAACTTCGCATGACCCTTTCAAATACGACCTTGTCATTGGAAAGATACCATTGAATATGTCGAAGTCAACGGTGTTGTTTGCGTGGTCTTGTGACGGTGGGGCTGAGACCTTTTCATCACCAAATTGGGAATATGTTCCAGCCGCGCCATTGGCATGTCTTTCTCTCCTCTTGTTCTTGTTCCCTAGCTTGGGATGACAGGCAGTACAAGTTGCTAGGTAAATGTGAATGCATAGGTCCTTCCACTATGCACGGCCAAGATCTGACACATGATTTCCGCTTGATCAGTGATGAACGTGCTCGACTGGGAAAAGCCCCCGCTCCCATGCACAGACGCGTTATATAAATATCTGGGGGGAGTTCCCGGACTGTCTTTCCCCGTCCTACATGTCGTACCAGACCTCACTTCCACCCAAGTCCCGGACGCTTGTCCTGTGCTTTGACGGGACTTCGAACGAATACTCAGACGAGGTCCGTGTCTTCCCCGCATCAATGTTCGGGCCTATCATAATCAATCCTCACGGCTTTCCTAGAACACGAATGTCGTCAAATTCTTCTCCCTGTTGAAGAAGAGCGACTGTGACGAGCAGTTGTGTTATTATCAAGTAAAAAGCAGGGACCATATTGATTGTCACTGTTTATTGACCACTCTTGGCAGGCAGGGATCGGAACCTACTTTGCTCCAGGCGTGGTGTCACCTTTGTTGCATTGGGGAGCAACAATCCTTGATCTGGCATTCGCATGGTGCGTCACCAACACACACTCCCGGTCTGTCACTCATATAGAGTCCCTGCAGGTACCTATCTGCTCATGTCATGGATGGATATAAATTTCTCATGCAGAATTACCGCCCCAATGACAAGATCTGCGTTTTCGGTGCGTTAAAAGCACGTTGTATACACGTTCCGGAAGTACTGGTGCTGATGGGAACCCCTCTGGCCAGGGTTTTCTCGTGGAGCATATACAGCCCGCGCTCTCGCGGGTATGCTATACAAAGTACGCCTCATTCGTCAGGGAAAGTTATGATCCGGAGTAGCTGACACGTTAAAATAAGGTCGGCCTAGTTTCTCGAGACAACGATGAACAGGTCCCCTTTGCATATAAGTTATACAGTCGAACGGACGATGAAGGGGTCAGGCTAGCCGCGGGGTTCAAGGAGACATACTCTTCCAGTGTAGACATCGAGTTCATGGGCCTTTGGTGAGTTCTTCACAGGTTCACGCATGAAGACCATCGCCTGACGGACGTCACTTATCGTCTTTAGGGACACAGTCTCGTCGGTCGGAGTTGTGATGACTAGGTCCCTCCCGTTCACGAATTCTAACACATCAATCCGGACATTCCGCCATGCACTAGCTCTAGACGAGGTGCGTTTCGTGGAATTTCTCCGAACTGACGGCACTCAGTTCCGTCGCCCTACAGCGACGTGCAAAGTTCAAAGCCAACTTATTTCATCGACCAACAGACTCTGATAGTGTGAAGATCGGAACCACATCGACCCGCAAAGGGATCCTTTCATTCTTGACGCATAGAAAGAGGTTTCCAGCGGCATCAGCAGCCCCAGAGGAGGCGGGACGTTCGCCTACAGATGTGGTGGAGGTATGGTTTCCGGGTTGCCATAGCGGTGAGTGGGAAGAATTCACCGCCAATGTTGCTCTGACGTTTCTTTGAGATATCGGTGGGGGCGCGGTCACAAACGACACTCCGGAATCGCTGGCGAACATCACTCTCCGATGGATGGTTCGTCAAGTCATGGAGTCTCAGTGCGGGATTTCGTTCAGAAGCGAAGCCCTCGCCAAGCTATCGATAGTTCCGCCTGTGGCGTCACCATTTACGGTTTCATCAGACTCCTCAACGGACGGCCCCAACAATCCAGCATACGAACAGGATCAAGTGGATGCCCTCATGCCCATGCACGACATGCTCAAGCTTAAGGGGGGCAATATTTTGTGGTGGATTCTCGAGATTATCCCCTTTCATTATTCGTGGCAAGATGGGAGAGGCATTTGGCACCAGTCGTTTGAGTTAGTCCTTTCGAGAATGTCAAAGAGATGTTTGTCTTACCATCAAGTCTTCTAGGGCTAACTTCGGAAAGGGAAGGAAGATCGAGGACGAAAATCCGAAGTTTCATATCACTGTTAAGGAAAGGATGAACAATAAGTACAAGCCCGCTGCTTCCTGGAAGCAAGGGACAGAAGTTTTTGTGAAATAAGCTCTTCAACACTGATCGATAGACTCGCAAGGAATTTTAGACGGCATCAGGAGGGGTATGTGTGTGTACTTTGCTGGGACTATATTCGTACTGTATGGACTGATACGAGATATATGGCCATAGGGCCTTTCATTTAATCTCTACACATACTGACCTCTAAATCTCGACAACCCTCACGATGCGAAAGTTCGTGTAAGAAGCGTTGAAATGTACAGAGAAGAGGACGAATTAGGTTGCAGGATACGACTATCAGTTTAGAGGTTCAAGTCTGTAAACAATGTCGAAAATAAAGTAGAAGAGGACATTCATTGACAAAGGTCAATACCACTGTTGATATGCGGAGGTGACACAGCGCCCGGGAAATATCGAGGAGGTACTCTAGAGCCTCCATCCTCGGCCACCTCCTCATCCAGTTTGCGAAGGTCTTGAGAGCGTCAGCGTGGTCCACATCTGGGTTCTGCTCGATCCTGAGTACCTTGTCAATATTCACTTCCAAGCGAGACTCGATGTGCCTTCCAGGTGCCCCTGACTCGAAGGGAGGTGAGGCAAGGCCATTCTCGCTTCAAGAGACGAACTTGACGTTCAAATTGCGGCCTATAAAAGAAAAAAAAAGCTGAGTGGGGCGTCGTGACTTGCATCGGTGTTGCAAATTGAAACTTCCTTTTTTGATCCTTTGCCTTGGGTCGAGGGCGTCATCGCCACCTCGAATTTATCCATGTAAGGTTGTTTCAGCATGGGACTAGGACTGGATCAGAACTACATGTACGAGGGTGGAAGCGGCTAAATCTTCCTCACGATAAGCAAGATGACGATGGACGAATCAGAGAATCGTTACAAACTTGTCGCTCCGCGTCTTGCCACCATCATTAAAATCGCCGTCTCCGATGTTGAGGAAGTTGACGACCAAGAGTTTTAGCAAGCGACTGTACAGCTTTGTAATTGTTCGGCAATGAAATGTTTCCTTCGGTGATATAGAGGTTGCGAGTCACGTAGAAGCGGTGGAAAGGCATAGGAGGATAGGGGCGTTGAATGAAGGTAAAGAATCGACTATTTCCGCCATTCGATCGAATGACAACTGGAGAGGATCCTTGCAAATAGCTAACGGAGTAGGTCCCTCAGCTAGTTTGAAGTCGGGTTGGTCAATCGTCCGTCGGGGATGTGATGGAATGTCCGAGCTCCCGAGGCCTGAGTACGAGTATTGAGCCCCTGGGCGAACACCGAACCAAAGCTGATTCACCATGAGAGAAACCAAAGGATGACACTCGACATCGAGTTCGAATAACGGTGTTTGAGCCTGACGTTCTGAGCATTGGCTAATGAAAATTCGGGTGGGCCGTGCGGGCTAGTGTCCCCTTCTGACAGCCGGGCCTAGAGAAACATGGGAACGTAGAGCCGGCTACACCTATGATTGGGTCGAATCTTGAACCCAGTTGCCCAGACGCATCCTGGCTACTCGCTGACTGTGGGATGCTATCGGTCTGTTGGCTGCGTGTGCCTTCCTGTGGGGTTTGGATGGATGAACTGGGCTAAATTCACTGGGGGAAAAACCTAGAAAATACTCGTGCATACCCTGCGCGTATATATCGCTCTTAGTCGCCGGATAATTGTCTGTACCCTTCCCTTCTGCTAGCTTATCCAGCCCCGACGTTGTGTACTGAGTTGTGTAGACTAAACTCCAAATCTTGTGGGTTCTTGTGGGAAGCGGGTTTTGCCCAGCGTTGGACTTGAGCTCGGCCTCTGGTTCCCTGTTCTCTCGCAAGGTTCTTCAACGGATCCACTCTCACTTCAGAGCCATGCTTGGGAAGAGTAGTCTGCATAGGGAAACCAAGTCGGTCATGATTGAAAGGAACTGACATGAGACAAAGGTTGGGAACTCGCGAGCGTCGCCGTTTGCCGAGTGCTTTGACCTTGTCACTTGTATCGCTACCACCACCACTCACCACCATTATCACGGTTGTCACCACACACTGGACGATACCATCTGCCAGCATCACGGAGGGACGATTACAGGTCATTTATCTCGAACTCGCTCCCCCTCCACATATCCTTGAAGAATCATCGCCTCGTCACTCGTTCCGAATGTCCCTGCAGAAATCCGCAGGCTGACGCAACCTGGCATGGGCTCTAGGAAACGAACCTAACGTTCAGTCTGCCTCGAAACTCGGACTACTTGTCGAAGGCCATATCCCAAGGTTTTCAGGTTTGGTCCCAGGTCCAATTCACGACACAAGAAATTTGAGGATCCATCAGAATCTATATCTCAAGAATTGGGGCCCGAAGGACATCGGCTGGCACCTTAAGAGCGTAGGAAAACAGGGCAGACCCAGCAAAACTCGATGTTATGGGTCCGAGCAGGCATATGGGCAGGTCGGTATGGTCCTCGGTGTCTGGTCGAGTTCTCAGTCCTCATGTTTTCATAGGTCTCTCGCTCGGACCTTGAGAACGAGGGTTTTCAATCGGGTGCTGCTTCGTGAAGGAGACCACACTTGACTTGCGCATGTCGGATCACTCGGAACGTTGCATGTTTTGGCGTTGGAGGCTTGAAGGGGGACTTGCTGGGTGGACTTGCTGGGAAATTGGTGGCATCTTGTTCACACACACACACTATACGGAAAGGCTCTAGGCTGTCGTTTTGGAATCAGTGCGAGTTCAAGTAGTGGTGAGTCATACTTACATCCCCATCTACCATCCTCGTTCGGGCCCGCGTGCTGACTGAGTTCAAGCGCCGAATAAGCGCTCGTCCTGAGAGCTGTCCTGGGGCCCTCAATCGCTGGAACCTCGCTTCGCGGTTGTCAACTCGCCCAAGAGAACCGTAGTCATCAGAATCGCTAGTCCAGTTTCCAGAACCTCTTTTGTCTTCGGGTTACCAGTGTAGAATGTGCTGGGCTCGAAGATCTGGAGTGCAGAAGAAGGATGCCTCGCGTGTTCATGAAGATGTGATCACTCCACGGCTCATTCTGGATTATGCTTGGCTTCCGGTAGGGGGCCTGTGATCACAATATATTCCATCCTCCGACCTGGGATCGTTGAAATGCAGTCAGAGAGACACCCATGTCACGTTGCAGTCGTGGGTGGTAGCCGACAAATACATGGTCACCCAGAGTCGGAATCCACCTACATTTGTTTTTTTCCGCCTTGGAGAATGCGTGGTTGGGCTTGCTGAGGTTGGGACGGATGAAGTACAAGGTTGTAGAACAGGTTGAGGACGAGGATGCAAGACAACATCGCGGTGCGCTCCCACCAATAAGTCATGCTTGTCCTGATCAATCATTGGACATAATAGGAAGTGACGTGTTGCTCATTGGATTGTCTCGCACCAGAAGGTTCGCTTGAGGAAGCCCACCAACTATTTCAATAGTCCTTACAGACGAGCTTCAGTCTGCGATTGGACGAAGGCAAAACGAATGTTATTTCCCAAATCCAGTCAGACCGCGGAAGACGGCTCTTGATGTCACCGCGCCAGCCTCCTGGCTCTTTCTACCTGCTACTATCCCTACCTTCAACCACCTCTTCCACATTCATCGAGACTTCGTCGTCGTCGTAATCAATGAAGACTCAAGCACGCCGTATTGAAGCTCGAGGTCGCACACGCTTGCTCCCCTACCTTCGGCCTTCAATTTCTGAAGAGGACGGTGATTTACCGGTTAGCAAGAATGCACATGAGACTTCGTCAAGACTAGCTAAAACTTCGTTATTTCCAGTACAAGCCACGTATTGAAGACGATACCTTATTACATTTAGTACTCAACGTGAGCACCCTGTCTCGCGTGTTCTCGCACAATTCTCACCCCGGCACCCGTTCATAGGAACTCGCTCGAGACCAACCTCCCGATGTTGCCAATGCTATCGAAGAAAATGGAGTTAATGATGTTAACGGAGGCGGAATGAGAGACATTCTTGTCGTTATTGTCAGTTTCGCGTTCAATGATATCTCGAATACTCGCTCACACCGTAAACTACTTCGCAGGGCCTCAGCCTAATGATTCTTGTTGGAAAGTATTTTGTGATGGCTTTTCTTGTCTCACTCCAGAGAGATGAACACGGGGATGGTCTTTGAATTGCACAACTGTGTGTTGGTTTCCTCCAGTAATTGTTACGGTTATAGCTAACGGAATGCGCTTGTCGCAGGACTCGAAGCTTTGAACATCAATCCACCTTGCAAAACACGATGCTTAGTGGGCCGGGTGCCCTCGCCGCCGAGCTGCCCATGTTGGGGCACCTCCGAATCTTGCGTATATATCTCTTGGACATAGGCTCAAGGCGTACAGGACAATAAGTCGCCTCCAACCCGCCTTTTTGTACACGCTGTACACTTACGGCTGCTGCGTCCAGCTGTCGGCCTCAATCACGGCGTGTTCACAAGACGTTTTACCATTACCAGTACTTCAACTTGTACGGATGCTTGGAACCGCGTGCAATGGTCTAAGTAACGTATTCCACCCCTCGTCCTCGTGGTGCACCGTACAACGCCCCTTACCGCCAGCGAGTGTACATATTCTGCGTTCCAGTCTTCTGTAGATATTATTATTCATGTGCTCATGTACATGCATAGGGCACACATAATGAATCGATGAACGTTAGGAGTGCTTCGATGGGACATAGAAAGGGAATTGTCCTGACAGCCTTCATAATATCGCACACGATAGGCATTCGACTATTCCGAACCCAGGAGTCGTCGAAAGCTAATTGAGGCCCTAGCTGACGCCATCGTCGCATTCCCTCCTTGATAGGATGATTACTGAGCTCTAAAATCTTTAAACCCACTTTCTACCGTTCCTTTGGCCGAAAGCTGGTGTCAAAAAATCGATTTCGGCGTATAATATGTACGAGATATCAAGATATCGATACAGGTGGGTAACATGGTGGCAATGATGCCAGCAAGAACAGGCACTACAAATACAGGTCTGTTACAAAAAGTCCACGACTCGGCCTGGCTCCACAATGCGTGCTAATCGACATCGTCCAACCCACCAACAGTGCGTATTGGAGAAGGCTGGGCTCCAGACGAGCCAGTTGAATCGGCATTGGAAGCAGTGGGACCCCCGAAAGAAAATCGATGCCCACTACGCGTGGTGATTGATACGGGAGCAGGACCAGGTGTGGCAGATGCAGCAGTGGCTGAGGTCCTGGAAGAGCCGACGCCCAAGGCAAGAGACGAGTTCGAGGCTAAACGTTCCTTTTCTTCTTTCTCCTGCTGCTCTTTCTTCCGTTTCTGTTCGCTTCGTTTCTTCTTCTCGGCTCTCAGTGCTATATTACTCCTTTGGAGTTTCGCAAACGAGCCCAATGTCTCCAACGCAGCGGAGACATGAGCTTTTGCGGGCCGATCGCGAAGACTGTCGCCATGTTAGAACGTCGAAAGACACTCTACGCAGAAAATGCTCACCGGGAGACCATTTCCTCTACTACATCCTTCGCCTTCAACCAGGGCATCTCTTCCGCCATCTTAACGTACAGCTTCTGCAAGACAAATTGGCCTCCCAAAGCAGTAGCAGCCACGGACTTCCCGCCGTCATCGGACTGAGGAGAAGGAGGAGCGGCGACCCTCTTCAACGCTGACATTCCAGCGACTTCTACCCATCCATCGAATCGCTCCTTCCAATCAGGTGCGTACTCCTCGTTCAAATAGATATATTCTTCATCCCCTGCATGTGCCTCCATTTGATCCAACAATCCAATCATATCCGCTGCCCCGTCTTCATCTGCTCCCATCCCTCCCATACCAAAAGGAGCGGCACCACCCAAACCCATCATAAACGCCGCAAACGCCATGGGATCCAACTGTCCTCCGCGCGTAGATGTTTCAACCGAATCAACCCACTCCACAATTCTCTCGCCACGTCTTGTCGAATTGGCCGGTAATCGTATAATCACGTTCAACTCGTCCACTTTGGCCGGTTCCTCGATCTTGTCAAAGCACGAGCGTATTCCGAGACGCATGGTATGTACCAATTCTCCTAGCTGCGCCTCAACGATTTTCAAAGCGAGCCTTTGTTTGTAGACGGGATCACGCTGGGATTTATTGGAACTGGGATTGGCATTGAGAGTCGGGAAAAGGGACGCGATGTCGGGGAAAGCTGAGGTTATAGTTGATGCGGGAGGGGTTACTAGCGCTTTTGTTGCCTGTTGGTAGGCTTTCGCGTCGCTTGGACGTAGAAGGTGACTGTGCGTATCGAGCAAGTCTACGATCTTCTCCGTATCTTTCATGGTACTGTAGATTTCCAACGACGCAGCAAAATTCGAGGAGGATGAACAAGATACTCGCGAGAGAACCTCGAGCAAGTCGCGTTCCGTCTTGTCAGGAGAATCGGGTGTCATGGAAAGGATGGTATCATAGAGTTCCGTGGAGGGGGAGACGGCAAACAACTCGTTGAGACGCTCGAGAATAATATCACGGAGGAAGAGCCGTTGGTTGTTGATCTTACTCGACCAATGAGAGGCATGCAAAGTACAGTCGCAAGCTGGATCCACAAAATGGTCGTCATCTCCGATCTCGTCGTCTTCTGTGTCCGAGTGTCGTTCTGAGTCGTTCTCCGAGGTGCACCCTTCCTCTTCCGTGTCCATGTCGTAATCGCCGTTATAGTCACTTTCGTCTTCCCATTCATCGTCGTTGTCGTCTTCGGGGTCATATTCCCAAGGGTTGGATGCTGAGTGCAATAGGTAGTCAGTGGGCGAAGCTGATGAGCATTGGATCACATTTGCTCACCTTTGTCACCTGCACCTCCATGTAAGATTCTCTCCAGCGCCCTTGGACCACCCATCGCCTCTTCTACATCGAGCATCATTTCCGCAACCTGCCTCTTGGCAAGGCCATGTTCGGATTTCGACCGGTAAGCAGCGAGCGAAACAAAGAGTTCCCGCCACAACCAGAAAAGAACCCGTTCTGCAGTCCTAACGCATAGTGTCTTCCCGCTGAAATGCTTGATGGTTTTGCCTCTGCAATTCTTGATTGTGAACACGATTGGATATGTCATAATTGTGCATCGGCAACTAGAGGCCACGCGTGAGGTTCCGGAAGACACCACGTCAAGGTCGAAATTATGAAGGTACGTACCCGCTGCCTCCCCGCCTATCAATCGTCCCGAAATCCAAGTCTAGCTCTTTGATCTCTGCGAGCGTTCCCCAGGCAAAAAGTAGGCACCGATGAGCCTCTTCGAATTCGGCCTTGCATTCATATACGACCTGCCAAATCACTTCAAACCACGACGTAAGGCTCGAGATAACCTCATCCAGTAGTTCTCTTTTGTAGGGTGAAGCAGAGGGAGGAGAAGGATATCTGAGACTACGGAGAAGCTGACTGATTTCCGATCTCTTCGTTCGAAATTGAAGAGAAGGGGTTGGAGTGATGATGGGTTGTTTCTTTGAGGTGCCACTGGTGCTTGCAATTGCACCTGTAAAAACTTTGGAGAGTGTTGAATATGCCAGAATGTCTCCGCTAGTCGCGTCGACGGTGACAGAACTGACCTTGGTTTAGCTTCGCGCTAAGCTTTTCACAATCTTCCTCCGATAGGATCTCCAACAGCTCTTTCTCCAGAAATCCCTTCTGTGCGTCAACCGATAGAGTTTCAAAAGTCTCCCGCAACCTGCCCAGAAAACAGAATATTGAATTACAATTACATGCGGGCTCGGAAGGAATCGTGCTCACCTGAAAAGTGCCCCAGTAGTTCCCCTCGATCTTTCGGTCACCATATCCAGTGGCGTCGCTGGAGGTGAACGAAAACAACTGTGTAATGAGATGATGGTCACAACGGAAGCGCGACTCGGACCAAGCGGATATCCCGGACATCTGCCGGAATGACATCCACATTCAGTCACGTGGCAAACGCGTTGCGTCGCGTTATGGAAATCAATTATCATGGAATACGCGACTGGTTGCCTCTGGTTGCAATTCCACTTCGAATCTGCCTTCGATCTGGTACCCACATGCCCAGATTCTCGCTAACGACTCAAGAGAAAGCTTACTTCAGGTTACATACCCCGAAATTTGACGGGCCGCTCGGCAACGGCCGGTCTCACTTGGGAAACAATGACTCAAATGCCACAACACCCTTTCTCCCTCTTACCACTACCATTCAAGCTTCACTGAACATTGGACACCTGCAATATTGACGCACGGAGCCCCAGAAACTCTACTCTCGATCCATACCCTCGATTTCAAATGAACGTCATGAACATGACAGAACACTCGTACATTGTCAAAAACCCCAACCCTCTCCCCACCGGCAAATTCTCCTTAAAGCTCCATTCCAGAATCGTCCCCATGGGGAGGGATGATGACGATGAAGTAAGTTTCGACCGCATATACCGTTAGTTGGCAGCAGCGGAAACAGGAGAGATAGTCTGATCACAGTATTATCCTTGCCTCTCTCATTCTGTAGGAACACCCAAAGTACATCATTCCCTCCGACGCCGACATTCTGTTCATTCCTGACACAGAAAACTACGATCAAGATGAGGAAGAAAGGGCTGTGAAGATTGGAAAAATCGAAGCGTTGATTATCCTCACAAGTGTGCTGTGTAATGATGGTCTCAGCGATGAGTTTCAGTGAGTTTTCTTTCTTGTGCCACTCATGTCTAATGTCGTGTTCAGGATACAACCTAACTCTCGCTCGTGGTAGGGTTATATGCGACGATCATTCTCAAGAGCTATCTCAGCTCGCTGGAGAGATCTTCAACGAGGAAGGGAACCATAAGAACACGGCGCTAGACGAGGCTGATCAAGGCAAGTTTGAGTCCGAATACAAGCTGTACGTGTCTTAACTGTGCCATTCATAAACTCTCCAATGATACATCAATATAAACGAATAGGCGACAAACTGTTCATTCAAGAAGTCTATCTCGATCCACAATGGAGAGGTACGCAGGCTGGTCTAGTACCTTGTACATAGTTTCACTCATGCTGATACTCACGTCGTCCCTAGGTTACGGTATAGGCTTGCTTGCCGTCCGCACCCTCATTGATGCTCTCCCTTCATTCCAAATGGATCTGGTCCTCATGCATGTAGGTCCCATGGTCGACGCCAATCATCAACCCGGATGTTATCCGAATCGTACGCTTGCGGATTCTGTTCGGTCTCTCAAAAGGTACTGGGCTCTGTGAGTACTACCAAACTAGACCATTCCGAGCGATAATCAACATTATCGCTGACCACTGGCCGCTTCTCCACAGCCTTGGTTTCACAACCGTCTACAAGGACTACGTCGAAATGTGGACGGAATATATCAAGCCCCAGATTCGAGATATTGTTCCCCACTTGTTTTGAAATCGTTCAAGTCCTGTTGTACCCACCTGTCTTTATCATTCAACCAAAAACATGGTCCAGTTATGCCTCAAGATTGAGTACAGCAATGAAATAGATGGTGGCTGCCGCATCAACTGGCTTTTTCTCAAGCGACTCTTAGTCCAAGTGTCAGTGATACACATGTTCTCGATCACGTGGTCGTCGCGGATATGGGCGAGAGTCGAGGACATCGATTCGTTCTCTGCCGCAGGATCACTATGTGTCACATTCACTCGGATCGATGTGTATGGCAGGTTTTTAGACAAGACATCTGCAAACAAGGCTGAAAAAACTTATGCAGGTGGGAGATTCAATCTCTTCTGGGCTCCGCTGCGAAAGCCCCTCCGAGAAAGGCGGCCCTCAATCACAATCGTAGGACCATATGCATCATGTATCTCGCGTACGTTTCCGGCTCCGGACTTGACCAAGGTCTCGAAGATCGATTAACCCATCATATAATGGGATCAATCCATCAACGATTACAGCCATTTCTATATTCTTGGAACAATTCGCACGACTCCATATAAAATAGTTACAAGCCTGCATCAAGAATTATAACAGCTTATGGAAGAGCCTGATGGAAGAAAGTTACCTCCGCCATCACTGTAACAATGTTATCATCGATGCGGGGTGGATGTCTCGGTCTCCTCCATCTCGTTGCTCTTTGTTCGCCTTCAGTCCGACCAGTATCAACACCGTTCGCTACAACTTTCAGTACGGTTCTTTCTCACCCTGCACGACCAACTGCAAAGGTACAGAAATGCGATTATCAGTGTCGGAGGTCGGTAATCTCCGTGCGCGCTTAACCTTGCGCCCATACTACCACTTATATGCCATTACCTGCCTTCCACTACATTCTACTGTTACTCACTCACTGACATTGATGTTCCCACTCATTGTTTTGACGCGGAAGAACTTGTGGGACAAAACCGGTGACCTTCCACGTTGCAATCGAATCAGCAATCGGTCATAGGCATGAGTCAAATATTCATGAGTCCGCACTGTATATACTATCTTCTCCCCCCTCCCAATCGCCTACACAATCCACATCCCCAACATGTACTCAGGGAGGAGCTTAAATGCTCACACATCGGAGGTGGGACTTCTGTCTACCCACTACATGCCAGTTCAGACTCATCTACTAACTCTGGATTCCAGGAATCATTCCACACAGCATTAAGTGGTCCCGATAAAAATGGGACGGGCGGAGGAACCGTGAGCCCCGTCAACGTCTATGTTTCTCCACCGACTCCTACCCCTCCTATACTGTCCGGACAACTTGACAGTGATTATTCGACTGTGGGCTTTCTTTGTCGGCAAGACGCTGCTATCGAAGCTAACTTTGATCAGGTTCTACCTGATCGGGTGGAAAATGAACGACCATCGGGGCACTCGGGGCCCAGTGAGGATGAGAACCACAATGATGATGGTGTACGTTCCCCTTATTGCTTCTGCGAGGACCCGACGTAAATCTGATATTTTTACTTCCATTCTACCTCCATGGTCAAAAATTCAGCGACCGCCAATATTTTATGGGCCAGCCCCGCCAGTCATCCCATCCGAAACTCCCCCGGTTCCGCCGATACTAGCAAGCCCACGAGCCCGATATCCCTCAGACTCCTCAGATTCGCGGGATACTCCGACAAACGGCCCGCACCCCTTAATGGTCCACGAGCGAAATATAGGATTTGTTGAAGTTTGTCCATCGCTTGTTTGTGACCTCGAGATGGGTACTGATTGGCGCGCAATCAAATGATAGCAGCCACTGTGGCCTTCTGCTGTCACTGGCCTGGCTGATTACTCTGTAAGTGACTTGCCGAAGGACGTTGTTGCACGTGAAGGGAATTCTGACGGTGGTCCTCAGGTGCCTGAGCCTGATGTTATCCCTCGGGCTAGGGTGCATTTTGCGCCATCAGCGAGCCCTCCAGCCAGCCATCAAAGGTTTCCGGTCAACGACTGGGGTACGCCCTACACTGTTCCCTGGAGAACACACGAACTTCCCGGATCTCAGCCACACCAGGCTGAAGCTTGGACAGGCAACCCCTCAAACCCTCCAGTCAGCCAGCAAAAATTTAGCGACTGGGGCACGCCATATCACACTGCGCAACCATTCCCCCCTGGGGCCGGGTCCCAATTTCTGACGGGTGACCCCGTAAATCCTCCGGCTAGCCAGCAAAAGTTCGGTGGCTGGGGTACGCCATACACCGCTCCCGGGTCGATGCCGGGGATGTCAATGCCGGATATGTCAATGCCAGGTATGCCAATGCCGGGTATGTCGATGGCAACGCCCTTGCCACCTCAATCGTCGTCAGCACTCAATTCATGGGAAATTTCGGTCCTTAAAGCGGCACAAAAATATGACGAAGATGTGTCGAAGGGCTGGAAGGATGATATGGACACCCTCATGGTTTTCGTATGTCTTCATTGCACTTCAGATGAGTAGTTTGTGCCTTACACAGTATCTTTAACCAGGCTGCCTTGTTTTCGGCCGTTGTTACCGCGTTCACCATTGAATCGTATCGGTGGCTGTCGAAAGACCCAGAGGACAACATCATTCTTATTCTTACCCAGATATCGCGACAGCTTCCAAGCCTGAACATCTCTGATGAACAGGGGTCGACGTCCTCTGCGTCGTTCGCTCCGTTCAACCCATCCCCATCATCCGTGATCAGGATCAATTCGTTCTGGTTTCTTAGCATAGTTTGCAGCCTTTTATCTGCATTCTTCGGTCTCTTGTGTAAACAATGGCTACGAGAGCATACACGGGATACACATACACGTTCACGAGCGGAAGCGCTCGCTTTACGCCAACTACGCAACGAAAGCTTCGAAAAATGGGGGGTGTCCTCGATGATTGCAACTCTTCCCGTCCTCCTCGAAATCTCTTTACTCTTTTTCTTCACGGGCCTTTTAGAACTGCTGTGGTTGCTCCATATCATCCCGTTTACCATCGCAGCCACCGCCGTGGGGATGGGAGGAGCACTTTACCTGATTACCACCCTGTTACCTGCTTTAAGCATTGTCACAGCATTCGCCAACTTCAAGCCGGTGGAAAATCAAGAAGGAGGATTTCCAACCGCACTACTCTACCATTTTATCTGCCCTTTCAAGTCCCCACAGGCGTGGGGGATGTTCTGCATCGCCCGTAAATTGATTGATACTATTCCATCCTTACCATCATTCTCGGGATGGAAACTGCGTTGGCGTACGCCCAACGCCGGCCATAACTTGCTTCATCGAGCATCTCATTGGCCCGCCTTGGATCTCCATCACGTACGAATCTGTGACGAGGTTGAACCGTCTCGCTTGCGGAGCTTGCAATCTTCGGATATTAGCACGCCGCTTGCCCCTCTCGAAGATTCGGACCTCAGGATATACGAGCTCGAAGGTTTGCGTGGGTTGGTCAACATGTTTCACGACATTCCCTCAATGGGACCTCACCTGAAGAAAATTCTCTCGAATTATGAGCCCTCGGTCGTAATGGCAGCTGTATTCAACGAATGGAAGATCTGTACGTGGCGGGCCTCTCCAATCACCTTTTTGGATGTCGAAGCCTCTCTCGAGGATATGAGTCGACACATCTCCCACCTCGCCGACGAAAAGCTCGAGATGAGTATATCTTCTGGGCTTTCTATACGTGATGGGATCGAGTACGAATGGTCCCAGTCGCCTGGTGCAGCAGAGTCCCCGCTACATCTACCTGCCTATATCGAGTTGCTTTATTTTCAGCAATTCTGGAGAGATGCCTCGATGCATGACGAGGTGCCCATTGCGACGCTCAAAGATTACACTCGGAGAATCCTCTCCAGTGGCGATGTTCCACGCAAGACCGGAATCCGGTTCCCGATACCCTTCAATGCTATGCTGAGATTATGGATGCATCCGGACCATAGAACTGCTAGGCGGAGCGCTGACTTTATTGAATTCTACAAAGAAGGATGGGAAACCTACGGTGCGGAAGAAAAAGACGACGAACGCTTCGCTCTCATCGCCGCTTTCGCTCGTCACATATTGGAGATGAAGAAGATACAACACCGTTGCCGATCCGCGTTGATATGGAGTGATGGAGGCCTCGAGCTCCTGGAGTTGATCAACAAGGGGATTATCTCAAGGCAATTGTACTCCTCTCGCAGGTACCACGATAGTAAAGGAGCCTCAGGGATGAAGGAATGGGCTACAGCTATGAGAGTGGTAGAAAAGGCCCGTCGTCTGCCACACCCCTTCACCCCTATTCCGGTATTTACACCCGCCCTCGGCGGGAGACTTGATCTTAGTCCTATGTATAGCCCCGTGTAACTAGACCAACAATTTACCACCTCACAATCACAAGGTGAACTTGTATCTCCTCAGACCTCGCAAAGGACCAACTAAATGGCACCGAACAGACACCGTGAGCCACTACCACTACTACTAGCACGAGTCCACAAATCACGATGGTCATGTCTTGATGAGTGTCCCAATCATGAACGTTTGAACCTTCAGGCTCTTGTGTGGCGCGTGAGTACGACCGTCGGGAGTAAGTACTATAATCCTCAAGCACGCGCCCTCAAGAGACGCGTTTGCGAATGACGCCTCTGCCGCTGAGGAACCCCCACATATCAAGTCTGATAATTGATTCGAATCCTACGCAGAGAGTTCAATCTAATATTCCGAGTCAAGGGAGTCGGAAGTGAAGCTTGAAGTTGGCGGACCGCTCGGCATTTGCCGGTCTCACTCTGGATACAAGGTCTTTCCATAACCTCCCTCTTACCACTACCGCTACCGCCGGACATCGAAAATCCGGCGTAGTCTTCTCAAAACCCTGAACTTCAATTTCTCAGTTCCTGAAGCCTCGATATGAACGCCATGAACACGTACGCGCATGGTCAAAATCCCAACCCTCTCCCCGCTGGCAGAAGAGAGTCGGGGGATTGCCCACTCGTTCTCAAGAAAAAAAAACTCAAGGCCCGCCGTTCAATGGTCAGTCTCGGTCCTTTGCGTTGCGGATACGCGCTGTATGATAGTAAGTTCTTTTATCTAACAAGTGTACTTCGACCTTCAGAGTGGGATGCTCTGAGTTGCTTATTATTATCAAGCGAGATGAGCCTTGAACGTCGCCATCGTCAACATAAGTTGAACGGTTAACAACATTGAGCACCTCACAGTTCACTAGTGGCGAGTCGTGACTGTTTGTGCCAGGACTTCAAAAAGTTGCTTCGGCTGCCAAGAAGCCCCGTCAAGTTGATCAAGATTCAATTAAAGAGTTCGATCTAATGTTCCTCACTAAAGTAGAGGGCCGCTTGACGCGTCCTGAAATACCATATACAATTCCCTTCACAAAGGACCAACTAAGTAAAACGCGTAAGTAAGTACGAAAACATCGGCAGGAAGGAAATTAATCTACTCACTGTAATCATAGACGAACCTCGCCCGAATAACCTTCCCGTCCCCACCCGTGAAGAGAAGATGTCTTGTATACCTCCTCTCAGCGTTGATTTCTTCGATTCCCCAGAACTAGGGAACAGTCAGTTACATCCGGGAGTCGGGAGGGGAGGGGGGAGAAGCATTTGTATATACCTGAACAACCACCCACCCCTTCTTCCCCGTCTTCAAACTCTCATCACGACAATGGATAATCCCATCTCGAACCGTATCCTCCGTCCACCCCGATTTCATCCACTCCACATCGTCGTCTACGAGTCCTATATCGGCGTCGGTTGGTGCGAGCCGTCTCGTTCTCCCACCGACAGGCCCAAAAATCCAATCATCCGTATCGACGCGTTGGTCCCAGACGAGAACCCGACGGTCGGGTGTTCCTTTGATGTTGCCGGGGTTGAGGGTTTCTGTTATGTCGATGTGCTCCTCCGCCGAAGAGGAGGGGGAGGGAGAAGGGGTGTGGTAGTGAGAGATACCCAACGTGACGGTCCCTAGTCCGATGGATTTGCGAAGCATCCAGGATACGCCTTGAGCTGAGAGGATGTTGTCGATGGAGGGGGTATCGCTGAGGGTTTTGTTCTATGGATGGATGGATGGTGGGTTAGTAAGTTAATTTGTTGTAAGAGGGAGGTATATTGCGCGCGTACCATGATGAACCTCCCTGATATATCGAGAGTGCGAAAGTCTGCTGGGACGGCCATTGTGCTTGGTGATTGTGATTGAGAAGGGGGATTGTAGAAGGTTGGGGGGGGGGGGGGGTGGGGGGATCCGAAATGAGACTGGTATAAATACCCAAAAGCGCAGCAGAGTGTACGTTGAAAAGGAGGCGGCGTGGTGTCTAATTTTAGGCGATGTCTCGGTCTATGTTTAGTCGATCGGTTCCATCGTAGACCTTTTAATTATTGATTTTCGGGATCGCCTGCACACAGCCAACGCAGACGTGGATACGTCGCGGCCACTGTTCGAGTCGTCAAATTTGAATTTGAGCTTTGGATCATGGAAAAATCGCGATTTCTGCCGCAGGGTTCTTGACATTGAAACTGATAGGGCAGGTCCAGAGTGGTGCGAAAGCGTCCGAAGCTGGATATTACCAGCATGTAACTTCTGCCAGATTTCTAGGCCCGCCGTTGTTTTGTTGAAGATGTTTTCGAGATTCGCCCCGCTGGGCGGCAGTACAATTAGAGAACGTCGGGCCATGTAGCGGCTGAGTATGTACTTTTTACTTGAGCTGTAGCTCTCCAGAGTTCTAAAACTGCGGGGGAGCCCGAGCGAGTTTGAGCGGAAGTATAAAAGGTTTCAGAGGTGAGAAAGTCTCGGTGATCGGCTATAAATAATGAACGGGGTCCGCCGAATGCAATTCTTCTTTGGAACCAACATCACGATTTAAAAAAAGCTCTTGGAGAATGCTTTCGACCGTTCCCTCCTCTCTCTTTCCGCCATCTATGGCTGATTCGGCTTTTGACTCTCTGCGACACACGACACACAACGAGGACGGAGGATGTAAGGATTCGATAATAATCTCATCCTCTGATTGCAGCTGACACGGATCGATAGAAGAACAGAGAAGGACAAACGAGAAGAGAGCGAAATCGAGAAGAGAAAACCTACTCGAGCTTAGCTTGGTACATCGCGACCGCAACCCCCCAAACAGTCACGACGCGAAAAAAACAAAAGCCATGTCCTCCTCCTCCTCACTAACCCTCGCCCTCCAACAAGCCCTCGACTCTCGCGCCCGTCATAAAATTCTCCGTTCCTTACCAACCCCCACCTCCCAAACCCAAATCAGGTCAAACCCAAACCCCGACCCCAACAGACTTCACATCCAACGACTACCTCTCCCCAACCACCTCCCCCCGCCTGCACACCCACCAAACCTCCCCACACATCCTGGGTTCAGGAGGGTCGAGGTTACTCATTAACCCAGAGGTGCATGATCAGTTTGAGAGGCGTGTCGAGCGGTTCTTCAATCTCCCCGAAGGAGAAGGGAGAAGCGTATTGTTATTCAACTCCGGCTACGACGCCAACATCTCCTTCTTCTCTATGGTCCCACAATCGGGAGACGCGATCGTATACGACGAGCTCGTCCATGCAAGTGTACACAACGGAAGTCGGGGTGGGAGGCACTGTCGGGCGGAGACGAGGTAAACGTTTCGACATAACGATGTGGGGGATTTGAGGGGGGTTTTGCGGTCTCGGCTACGAGAATAACAATAACAGGGGGGGAGGACGGTGTTCGTGGCGAGGATGGGACTTTTGCGCCTCTGAAAGCGTTTGTCGATGTCTTGGAGAAGGAAGATGCGGAGGCGTGCTTGGTTATAGACGAGGCAAATGCGACGGGAGTGTATGGCCCAAGGGACGTGGACGAATCGCGTTGGAAGGGTTGGAGGGGCATCTGAGGGTGCTGGCTAGGCTTGTTACGTTTGAGAAGGCGTTGAGTGGGTCTGGCGGTGAGTTACATTTTTTGTGCATGTTGGGGGATGATGAAGCGTTTGTGTGTCATAGCGCTCCTGACATCAACCCCGTTGATCACGAAATACCTGCTCAACTATGCACGCTCGTTGGTGCACACGACGGTGTTGAGCAATATGGCTGTCATCGCTGCTGGGTGTTCCTTTGATCTCTTGCAAGACGGGACGGCGGAAACGTTGGCGAAGAAGGTGTTGAGTACCAGTAAAACGTTCACTCATACTTTGAGGAGGAGGTTACGGAAAGAGGGGGCTGGAAGGGATATCATACGCGTCCGCGTCGGTGTCGGGGAAGGAGAAGATGAAGAGAAGGAACTAGACGACTACGCTCCGATTATACCCATATCGACACCACCCCCACCGAGAGGAGGAGGAGGAGGAACGTATTCACCCACACACGACTTGTCGCCAACGATCAGCTAACGACTAGCTTGCAGAACTCTACGGAATTCTGACAAGCACTCTACATGCGATGGCTCACCCCCATACTGACAACCTCACCATTCTCTCTCCGACAGTCTCAGCATGGTACGACGCATCGACACGGCACTCACATCTCCAATCCTCGTCGACCTCTGTCTTCCGATGCGTGGTCGATATTTTTCACCGGCTGTCATCTCAATCCACCAACGTATCGTTATCATACACACCCGCACACACCAACTCCTTATCCCCATCATCTATCGCGAATGACTTCGCAGATCAACTCGCAAAGCTCGCACATTCACTCTCCAACACTACGCATTATCCTCCCCTGGCTCCTATACCTACATTTCTGAAGGATACATACGTTCTCTATGACCCATCTCCTCCACCTGAACACCCATATAAGTCGTTCCATGCATACTCCGCTGTCATTCAATTATACGCCCGATCCTCCCAACTGGACGCTTCCTTTACCAAACTCCAAAGACTGGGTGACGACCCACGGTGCTCATTTGGCTGTCGAGAACTTGAAACCCCGACATCATCTTTGTCAAATGCCCCCCAATTTGACGAATATCGCCGGGCTCCAGCAAACGCGAGCCGAACTCTCTACCCAAATCTCGTCACTCTTCGGACGTCCAGAATACCCTTGGTCTACATCCGAACAAGATCGCGTGCTCCTCATAACGATAACAAACACCATCTTTAACAACGCGGATACATGGCCTCTTCGACGCACGCGGTTCTACCTGGGGATCATTCCTTCTCTTAACATCACTAACACTTGATCCCGTGCCGCCATCTCTATCACTATGCATCTTGGGTGTATCAGACTGGCTGGAAGGATCTGGGGAGAATGCAGACGGGCGATGTACCAATTACCTTCCTCTCGGAGGCCCTCGAATAAACACGTTACATTACATTACCATCTTTTCTATCACATATCGTCGACTAGTGCTATTTCTTTCCTCTGTTTTAGTATTCACAAAGAGCCAGTAGGGTACTCTGTAGTTTACAGTAGTTACCTAAGACTGCGTATTATAGCGGAGTCGGTCAATCTATCCTATTATCTTTCATCTTTCCGTCCGCCGCAGCGTCCACTGAAGCTTTGTCCACAACCGCCATCATCACCCTTAACACCCCTCGTCAAGTTCAGCAACAGGTTTCATTACCCGCGAATCACTATGAAGGTAGCAGGTGGTACTCTGCTCAGTGGGTATCTAAACAAATGATAATGGGCACTGAACCGTATGAGTGCTGGGAGACAAGATGTAAACACGAGTGATGGAAAGGTACGTCGTTGTGCTCAGTTCCCCTTTGCGGTCGTAAACCTTATTCCTCTTTGATTCCGATAGACTCGACACAGAGGCATCACATATCACATCTATTCCATCAGGTGCACCTGTAATCAACCACCATTTGAGGAGAAAAGAGACGTTTAAGGGATGTTCACCCCGATTTGCCTCAAGGATTCTTCGGCCTTCCTTATAGTCTAAATAAGTAGTCTACACAAAACCATGCGTGGTCAGCTCACCTCAGATCAAGTTAATAACGTTCCTCACTATTTCAGCGGTGTCTAGAATAGACGAGATCAGGATTTGCCAGCTCAAACGTTATGGAGATCAATGATCCATCCTTCCCATCGTTTGTCACTACTATACCGGCCATCGCTTCACCGACACGGTTCGGAACTGTTCCTGTGGGTCCAGATTTGATATCACAACATACTCCGTGAGAACCAAGTTATCTCGGGGTCAATCATTCTATATTGAGAGCGGCGAGCATCTCAATTAGTAACTGTTTCATCGGAAGATTGGAGTTGTGCTACGGGCTCACTTCACTGAAGCTCCAGTTGGAATCCTGGTATTGATATCAAGTTGCTTCATTATATGAGACAGAGATGATCATGCACCAAGAGAGAATATAAAAGACTTCACCTGAGGCTCAAGGAGAGGCAAGTATCCTTCTCTGTCCCCTCCTCCCTAAGGAAACAAGATAACCTCCTGACAAGACGAGCTGGAAGAGTCCTTATAGTGTTGCCACTGGGTGGTTTGAACCGTGGGTTTTGAGGCTCGGTTCCAAACCGGACCAAACCGTGACATATTGCCGGTTTGGCCAAACTGGGGCCAAAAACTGGTTTCGGTCCAGTTTGAAACCCGGTTAACCGGTTCAAACCGCCAAAACTTATCAACTTTTTTGTTGTTGTGATTTTTGTCAGTACGTAGTACCTGCCATCGTGTCACCATTCATTATAGAGTTGGTAGTACTTTACCAGCTCTACAATAAATGGTGACACAGTGGCAAGGCAAAACGGGGAGAAGCCCATTGGATGAGCTAGGTTGTGGGGACAGGACAGAGGTCTCCGGCAGGCAAACTCTGAACGTGAGAACTGTGTTTAGTTCGTTTAGAGTTTGCCGGACATAGCTCCCAACCCATCGCCGCCAGCGTGCTACAACTTGTTTCTTGATAGTATTAGATACTGTAGCAAAATGGGAAGCAAAATATGCCGGGAAGCAAAATTTCACACTATTTTCATCAAATTCACTCAAATCATGTGAAATCTTTTGGTCAATATACATTATTTGACACACAGAGAACATCTATGATACATATGGACGTGTAGTATAAGGTCTGTCGTGGTATCTGGCCAAAAATCTGACCAAAACCCAAGAAAATAAGGAAAAACTGCTTGAGATTGTCAATAAAGAGCTGCAGGTGCGATATTTTGGCACCTGTTGACACTTGGAGGAGCCCTGAATTGACCGTGAAGGTGCAGGAGCCCGCTTTTGACTGGTGGCCAGTGGAGGGTTGTCCTTCGCCCAACTTTGCCCTCGCTCAGTCGGCCTTGCACGTGACTATTTCGCTTCACTCGAAAAATGCTGTTGCACGTTTCAAAGCTCTCGCAGTGCACTGCTCACAGTCAAAAATCTGGAAAAATTAACATAATATACATGACCATGGACTAGTTGATGTAGCTCAAAAAATTGAGGAAATACTGATATTTGAGCCGCCGGTAGGCCATTTTGGGATTCCGTTTCGCTTCCCATTTTGCTACAGTACTTACATAGATTCTAACACACATAATCTACATGTAGTACACCTTGATATATAAAAAAAAACTTGGAAAAAAACTTGAAAGAATCTGGTTTGAACCACAGTTGACCGGGTTGGTGTGGTTTGAACCCGGACCAGGGTCAAATATATGGGTTTCAACCTGGCAAAACCCAAACTGCGTGGAACCAACCCATGCCGAACCTAACCCACCTGTTGGCAACACTAAGTCCTTAGCACCCTTCCTCACAGTCCAGTCAGTTGTTGTGACGTCAATTGCCACACTCTCAGTGAGTCACCCTGTGTCTGGTGTCATCTATGAGCTGCCCTACATGTCCAGTTCAACAGCTCATGTTCCTGATCTATGGTGAGTGTTTGCAAACTTATCCTAATTGCTGTTGAAGTTTATGCCACACAGGGATGTACACAATTATTTTTGGGCTCT
The DNA here is from genome assembly GCA_024721195.1 of Marasmius sp. AFHP31. Lineage (NCBI taxonomy): Eukaryota > Fungi > Basidiomycota > Agaricomycetes > Agaricales > Marasmiaceae > Marasmius > Marasmius sp. AFHP31. The sequence continues at coordinate 66,405 of JANHQD010002355.1, forward strand.
GTATGCATGCTCTCCATCAGCGAAGGTCTTGTTCAGGGCTATACCCAGTGTGCACAATGCTCTTGTTTGCCCTTGCAAGTCTATTTGTGACATCCCAAGCATATGGTATGTTGCAACAAGCTGTTCTCGTGTTTGATGCTGCCAAAACGCGAGACCTTGAACCTCTTGCAAGGTATATAAGGCAGGGTGACTCGGGAAAAACTGTTTGGGGGTAAGTGTTGATTGTATCCTTTGGCTCTAAGCACTCTCATCACCACATCCACCTACTCAGCGTTATGGACACCCTCCCATTCCCCCTTATGAAGTGCGCCCAGCCCACATTACCTTGTTTTGTTGCTCACAGAACCCGGAAGTATTATTGCTGATATCATGCTTGTGAGTTTGATATCTCATGCTGCATACAAGGATTTGATTCATTTTTGCTCCAGATTCACTGGTGCTACATCCTCTGGGGATCTAGGCAGCTAATATTGTATGCCCTTGGCAGAACTTCTTTGGTACTGAATGGTGAGTATCCACTTTCAACCTCATTCAACACCCAAGCCTGTGTCTCAGCATTGATGAGAAGTTTGTTCAACCAGGGATATATCTTTCAACTGCAATGATGGCCATCATCAGTGTGAGTAGATGGACCACCATGCAACATGTCCATATTCAAGGGGCGCTGATTGATCATGGAAACACAATAGCCCTCTCAGTATTTAATGGCTTTTTGTCATTGCTGACAGGTGAGCTCCAATTTCAACCTGTCCTTCTGACTGTGTAATCTATGGACCTCAGCAGGTAGGATCTGGTGGATCAGTTGGGAAGTGGGACAACACTCAGGAGTGCTACAGTTACGGCCAAGACACAAGGCAATTGTTGCTGCCATGTAAGTGGGTCCTCACTGACAGGTTCTGTACACTTGACTTAGCGACGAACGAGTATCACGAGAAACTGATAAGCAAGATGTCTATTATAAAGAGAACTTGATGCAGGTCTTCACGTATAAGTACTTAGATTAGTACTTTGTATCTTAGGTAGAATCTTGACTTGAAAGCTTAGATTCACGCAAGGAATATGCTGAGAAGGAACAGAAAAGTAATTGAATTGAGAGTGATGAACACAAAGGGGTACAGAGTGATTGTAAAATATCGAGGTTACTTTTACCCTACAAGTTAGCTAGATTATATACTGGAGTATTACACTGCACGCACAGAAGAGAATAAATAGACAGTGCCATTACCAACGGGCACCACTCCAGCGCTACACAGTTCACAGGCTAATGGCTGGGTAGCGCGGATGGTGGAATAGTGCGCCCATAGCCTTTGAATATCCAAGGCAGGGTAGCGCTGGTCATCAGCTAGCACCAAAGACAAAGAAATAGCCGACAAGCTGTTTCACACAGCCTAGGTATGACAGCGGGAAGTAGAACAGCTCCCGTGTATCTGTTTAACTGGACGTTCAGGACAGGGTCGTTTTGGGCGTTGAACGGTCGGTTCCTTTGAGGAGCTAGGGAACCAGGAACGCGGGAGAGAGAGGGGTACTACCAATTTTATTGCCATGCCGAGACTCGATGACTTGTCCAGGTGAGTCGTCTTCTTGTTTTTGTCGTTGGCAGATTCATGACACCGTGACTTACTCATGGAATACAATCTCAAAATTGTTGAGATCGAACGACTCAAAGGAGAAATCCGGGCCCTGCATGCGTCCTGTTCGGACCAGCAGAGCAAGAAACGTTGCATTGATGCGACAGTTGATAGTTCCGAGCCTGCACCCATGATCATTGATGATCAGGGTGGTCCCGGGCAGGGCAGTACCGCATCCAGTTCCTCAACTGCGCGTGATTGCCCCTGGGACGACGGTTTATACCGTACTGGTGACGACTTGGAAGCTGCACGCCTTGCTTGGGAGCAAGGTAAACCGATACCCAAGTTGGGAAGAAATGGTCGTCCCTTTCCTCGAAAGTGGACAAGTCCAACTACGAGAGAGGCCGTAGCTCAGTACTATGACAAGCTCAAGGCCTCCTCAGATGCCAGGAAAGGTAACACGGCGTTGTATGGATTCCTCAATAGACTCTTTCGAGAGGCTAAAGGGGTGCCTGAAGACACACATACCGAGGTTCAACAGGAGTTTGTAAAACTCCACTACAAACCCGAATTCATGTTAGAAAAATGGAAAGCGAACTCCAGCGGTGAGTCTACCTCTGGAAATTCGTTCAATACTGATGTTCCTTCTTCAGGAACATCGCCTACATTGATTTCGAGCAAACCACAGTCCCAACTGCCCAAACTTGCTCCTCTCGAAGCATACATCAAGTTTGCATCCTACAAGGCTGTAAACGGTGGAGTACCACTGGGAATTTGTCGTTTCGAGGACGGTTCTATCTCGGTTTGAACTGTACGGAGCTACCGTGAATTCCACCTACGGTCCCCCACTCACCGCTCGGGCACCACTTCTCAGCTGCGTTTCAAGTACCAGCGTTTCTTTACGGAGTTATGTCTTACTCCAGGGTTATACTCGAGCTACATCAGCTCTCACCCTATCCCGAACGATGTCCCTGCACCTGCCATACGGTCCTATACCCTTGATCTGCACAATCTCACCCTGGACTCTCTTTCTGAGTTTTTCAGGGAGCAACAGGTCACGGTTGCTGATCTCGAAGACGCTGCACTCTTCTCTGCGTTCTGGCTAGCGGGACCAATCCCTTCCAACGATATTCACCATTCTGAGGAGTGCAGACGACTCAGTCAGCGTCTCTCTCCGTTACTCGTTCAGCACGGTATTCCAGCCAGGAAGAATGAAGATATCTACTTCCCGGATGGTCAAACCAAAGCACATGTCTCCACTGTTACCAAGGAATTACCAGGAACTGCGACAGCTCCCAGTGGTTCCCCGAACGAGTCCATTACCGAGTCTAGTGTGGAGGAAACTGCGACAGCTTCCCCCAGTGACGACTCAACTGTGCTTTCTGCTCAGAATTCAGCAGATGAAGACGCTGTCATGGTTAGTGCGTCTATCGACGCATCAACCGATGCAAACAAATCCAAATAGCTTTAAGTGAGTCTCTAACACTCATTTCAATCGATACAATTGACGATTGAACCCTCTAGGTTCAATCTGGTGGAGGAGGGTGTAACGACTACACCGTTACTTGAACGAAAGCCCGCACAGTGAGTGGGCGTGTACCCAACTTATCGCATAGTTTCTCTATATAAAGGGCCTCTGCCCGTAGCGCTACTTTACCTTCTATCTTCGCACCTGTACAGTACATACCTTGGTTCTAAATACCTTGTTGTGTTCATTCGGGTGACTGAGAAGGCCGGACGTATAGTCCACAAACCCCATACGCTATTACATGTTGACTCTTTGCCTAACAACATCACCTGTACAGTTAAACTTAAGGATGTGAATGCCACTATACAGACTCGCAGCTACTCCTCGCCACGCAAGTATAGAGAGGCGTGGAGTACATTGATTGAGAAAAATATCTTCTTAGGCCGTTTACATCCCTCATCTTCACAGTTTACCTCTCCCACTTTCCTGGTCCCTAAAGCAAATAAAACTGCATTGCCTTGGTGGGTTAACGACTACAGGTGTTTCAATGCCAATACAGTTCTCAACTGTCACCCCCTGCCTCATATCGAAGACATCCTTGCGGATTGTGCCAAGGGTCACATTTGGGGAAAGATGGACATGACCGACTCTTTTTACCAGATGCATCTGGACGATGAATCAATCCCCTTGACAGCAATAACCACTCCTCTGGGCCTGTACAAGTGGGTTGTTATGCCATAAGGACTCAAGAACTCCCTGGCAGTCCATCAACGCCATGTCACTCAGGCTCTTCGCCTGTTCCTGGGCAAATTCTGCCATATCTATCTTGATGACATTATTATCTGGTCGGACTCTGATGAGGAACATGATAATCATGTCCGTTTGATCCTCGCAGCGTTGCAGGAGAACAAATTATTCTGCAACCTGAAGAAATGTGCATTTTTTCAGACGGAGCTTGATTTTTTGGGCTACCATATTTCACGCAAGGGTATTGAGGCACAGGAGGGGAAGGCTGATGCTGTCCTAAATTTTCCCCACCCTGAATTGACTTCTGATGTTTGCAGATTCCTAGGCATGGTCCATTTCATAGCAGGTTTTCTTGTAAACCTCATGGAATATACTCGTTTCCTCACACCTCTTACAAAGAAGAATCTCAACAAAAACTTTCCTGTGCAGGAACTCGAACACAAACGTGCTTTTGTGAAGATTAAAGAACTTGTTACATCTTGGGCTGTGTCAACAACTATAGATCATGCTAATCCTGGTAACAATAAGATTTTCCTAATGACTGACGCCAGTGAGTGGTGCACTGGAACTATCTTAATGTGGGGTCCTACTCTGAAAACGGCTTGACCAGTGGCCTTTGATTCCCAACAACTATCCGGGGCTGCTCTCAATTCCCCCGTCCACAAGAAAGAATTGTTGGCTATAGTGTGTGCATTGAAAAAGTGGTGTGCCAACTGTGTTGGGATGACAATTCATGTTCTGACAGATCACTGGACCCTCGAGAATTTTAGCATGCAGAAGAATCTCTTGCGCAGACAACTCCGGTGGCAGGAGTTCCTCTCCCAATATGAGCTCGTTATTGCATACATCAAGGGCTGTGATAACACCAGTGCCGACACCTTGTCTTGTGTCCAGAATGGCCGTTATGCACATGAGAACACTCCTGATTCCTCTGAACTCACTACATGGCCTGGAATGGACCCAGCAATTGTGACCGTGCTAGAGATCTGTACTGATATGCAATACCTGGACTCTATCCGGGAAGGTTACAAACATGATTCTTGGGTCAAGCATCTATGAGCGTTGCCTTCATTGCCTTACTTGGTTACCAACAGAAATGGTCTGTTGTACTCTGAGGATCGTCTGATCATCCCAAGATTTGGTTCTCTTTGTAAGGACATCTTTCGGCTGGCTCATGATGAGGCTGGGACATTTTGGGTTTGTTAAGTCATATGGGAATATTCAGGAGGCCTTCTATTGGCCAAATATGCATAGGGATTCCGAGAATGCGTACATTCCTGCCTGTGATGAGTGTCAACATAACAAGAATTCTTATGGTGCCAAGAAAGGACCATTACACCCACTTCCCGTCCCTGATTCACATCTGTCATCAGTAGCAATGGATTTTGTTGGTCCGCTGCCGGAAGACCATGACAGTGTCCTCTCTATAACTTGCTGCCTGGGTGCTGATGTACGTCTGGTTCCTTGCAGAACCGATGCTATGGCACCTCAGGTTGCAAGGCTTGTGCTAGACAACTGGATCTTTGAGAATGGTGTTCCCAGGACTTTTGCATGTGACAGGGATCCTATCTGGATGTCTGAATTTTGGCGCTGCCTAATGAGTTCCACTGGAATCAACATAAAGGTGTCTACTGCATACCACCCTGAAACCGATGGCCTCTCGGAGAAGACGAACCAGACTTTCATAACAGCCCTCCGTTACTATGTGGATTCTCACCAGAAGGGTTGGGTTGATGCCTTACCTCACATACAGTTTTTGATGTATACTTCAATTAACTCAAGCACAGGTGTCTCAATGGCTGTTTTGAGGACTGGTATGTCTCCACACCTGATTCCTTTGGTGGAGGACTTCCCCATTCACTACCAGAATGGAGCTTGATGTCAAAAGGTTGATCGATACAATTCACTTGATTGAGTCTGATGTCCAGGATTCTCTACTTGCCGCAAAGGTTTCTCAATCGTACTTTGCAAATAAACATCGAGGGAAACCACTGAAATTTAAGGTTGGTGATAAGGTCATGCTTACAGCAGTATATAAACAGAAACACATGAAGAAGGCTGAGTATGACCTGGTGACAAAATTTTTTGCTTGCTGCGAGGGACTGTACACGGTTAAAAAGGCCTATCCTGAGTATGACACATACACTCTTCATATGCCAAATGCTCCCAAGAAGGTAGGGTTCTATTACGTTGGTGACTTGTCCCCTTACCACAAGAACGACAATACATTATTCCCTTCTTGTGCTCTCGCCAGGCTGGGTCCTACTCTGGTGGATGGGTCAGAAAAACATTTTGTTGACTGAATTTTGGATGCAAAGTGAGTCAGTCGCAGCTGGAAATTTCTTGTCTGGTGGCAGGGTTATGGGTTTGAAGACGATGAGTGGCTGCCACTAGCAGAGGTCGACAATTGCGCAGCCTTGGATGACTGGATCCTGTCAGGTGGCTCTGTGCCACAGAAAATGGTTGATGATCTTCTCGAAGAACGAGGTGAGGGATCGCTTCCTGTCAAGGGATCGCCTCCTGTCGAGGGATCGCTTCCTGTCGGCTCTATCTCCCCTGTGATTAACTCCAATTGTTTCTCTTATGTTCGTGCTTGCTGTACTATCCATGTGCTGTTTTCGTTTCATGACCTCATCGCTGCTCTTGGGTGGGGAGGGGTGTAAGGATACTACATCCCCTTTCTCACAGCTCTGATTCTTCTTTCCCATTTAGGTCTCTTGATCATTATTTATACCTTCTTGCCAGTATATATACCTAGCTAGATGTATTCAGTACTTACCTTTTCTCTTCTTGCTTCTTCTCTTATGTCCATGAATACATCTTATGCCTAACAAAGTTGTGTCTCTCCCTTAAGCTCAACACTCTATTCCTTGGCTCTCGTTCTCTCCTCTTTATCCTCGGTCTCCACCACACTTGCTAGTGTGGACGTCGTGTATGTCCTTACAAGAATGGTAAGTAGGAGTTAGGAGTACTAATATGTTATGCTCACAGAATGCTAGTTTTTGGAGTTAGGTACACAGCTACCTACATTACACAGAGTTTGAATAGAGAGGTTTTGTTTGATGACTTGATCAATCTACCATACACACAGGTGTACCTTTGCCCCACACACTTGCAAACTATGAGCTGGGTTCCAAAGAATTCTGTTGTGGGACTTTTAAAACCTGACACTGCTTGTATAAGACTTACTTCAGAGGAGGAGAGAGCCAGAGACCATGCAAACAATTACATCAAAGTAATCCTCGAATAAATAATGGGATTGTACAAATTAGATTGAGTAGCTAGGCATAAAGAGGAAGTAATAAGGGAAAGAAGGGGTCACAACTTGGAAGGTAGAGAGAAAGTCAAAAGGAAACAAATCAATAAATGGAATGGAAGAACTAATCTTCACATCTCTGCTCTCTATACACCATTGACCCAGACCAAGTTCCAACCAGAGTTTCTCATTCTAATTCATTTCCATCTTTGCCTCAAGCTTTGGCTCCTCCATATGATCCTCAAGGTTGCCAGTCTGTGTATTAGACTGAATATTCATAGCAGCTTGTGATGCACTTGTATCCAGTCCTGTTCTTTGCTGGGATGCTTCCTTGGACAAATGGATTGACATCATTTGCTGTTGAACACTATCCATAGACTTGCCATATGCAACATGCACTATAATCAAGGTAGGTGCTAGACCCTGTGGAATGGCAGAGATGGGATGATACATGAGATAAAACACAATGTACAAAGATACACACCGACATGAGGAGTGTGGTACTACCAAGATCAATTGGGATTATACCTTTGGCCTCTGGGTCCAGAATGTGATTTACCATTGTGGTGGTGATTCCTATAGTTGGGTACAGCAGCCCTGACTCCAGGCTGCAAACAACAATGAACCACATAAAATCTACACAGAAAACTAGAGTGTGAGTGAGCCGTTTGGAGTTCAGTTAACTCCTTCGTCGCTTGCTTGTTCTGACTCCACAAGTAGTTATAGTCTGACTTGTGTCGGTCAATCTTCAGCTCAAGGCTGTCGCATTTAGTGAGCAGACCAAAGATTCTGCAGTAATAGTCCTGTCGAGAGACACAAGCTTCACGCCATGTAATCCCTTCTTTGACAGCACCTTGACTACAATGAAGCAGAAACATTTTGCACATGTCACATGGTGTGAAATGCACAACCTGGCCGAATTGTTCGTGGAAACACCAACTAGGCGGCTCAGGCTTGTCGTTGTTGGAAGTTGAGGTCTGTGTAATAACAGTAGCCTCTCCCCCCGAAAGAACGTCGTCTAGACGAGACATAGTGTATAGAGGATAAGATGCGATGGGTGCTCGAGTGGTGAGTCCATCCACCCGATTTTTTCGCCTCTTTTAATCGCTTTTTTCGTTGACCTCGGTTTTGGACCGGTCAATCCGGGGGAGTTTGCGCCAATCAGCAACTCCCTTCAATTTCAAATATCGGTCCAGGGCTGCTAACTTTTTACAGGTCTCGTACGGCTCGATTGTGGTGTCCCCGAGGTTCCACAGCACATGGAAAAATATTTTCCGTCCGTCCCAGTGGTGACCAATAATGTCATCAACCAACCATTCAGCATCGTTTGGATCACCGAAATCATAAGGCTCGGAGACCGTACGGTTTGGAAACAACACATCATCATTCGGTATGTGTTTCCGAAGCAATGAAACGTGAAAGTTATTGTGAACTCCCCGTTTAGCTAGCTCGGTGGGTAACCCAATCCGGTAGTTTGACGAGCCAGCCTTTGCGTCAATTACCGGGTAAGGTCCTATGAATTTTGGCAAGAGCTTAGAAGCTCGTCCCTTCGGTAAGTTTAAGTTCTTCGTAGAAACATAAACTAGATCATTTACCAGTATTTCTGGTTCGTCTCGTCGGGACTTATTCGAGTTGTGAGTCTGAACGACTCTAGACTCAATAATGCTGTCATGTGCATCCATCAGATGCGACAGTGCTTGGTCAATAAAGTTTCGCACTCCGGGAGTGGGGTGAGAGCCCTTGGGGATGCTAGTTATCATTGTCGGTATGTAGCCACCGTCAATCTCAAATGGTGCAAACCCAGTAGATTCGCTAATGCTAGAGTTCAATGCGAACTCAACCAAAGGTAGCTTGTCCACCCAGTCCCTCTGGTCTGGGCGGATAAACGACCGCAAAATTTGGCCAATTGAACGGTTGACTCGCTCAGTGGCCCCGTCAGTTTGTGGGTGGTACGATGTGGACATTAGAAGTTTAGTCCCCAGCAGACGGTGTACTTCCTTCCACCACCGGGAGGTGAACTTTGTGTCTCTGTCTGAGACAATTGAACTTGGTAAGCCATGAAGTCTTACTATCTCTTTAATGTATAGCCAGGAGAGTTCAGTAGCGGTGATATTGACATTTACCGGTACTAGATGAACTCTCGAAGTCATCCGACAGATTATTACCCAAAGGTAGTCATATCCTTGGGACTCGGGAAATGGACCAATGAAATCCATACCAATTGATTCCCAAGGCTTCGTTGGGATGGGTAAAGTATGTAACTTTCCCATAGGTTTTTGGTTCGATGTTTTATTCTGTTGACAATTCATACATGATCGGCAGAATTTTTCAACATCACCATTAATTCTGGGCCACCAGAACCAACGACGAACATAGTCGGATGTCTTTTGGCCACCATAGTGACCTACAATCAGATGAGCCTGTTCAATTATCATTCCCCGTAAAGTCTGTCCATTGGAAGTCTTTCCTTGGGGTATGCATAGAACAGATTCACCGCCTCGGTTTACTGATTTTATCAGTCCTTCGATAATATCGAAGGCTTTGTGATCATCTGGACTTTCAAGTACCTTCTTGAAGAGTGGATCTTCAATATAGGACTTGTGGAGTGTCGATTCAAATTCTTTATTACTGTGTAACTGTGTTGGTAAAGCCGGGTCTCGTAATCGGGACTGAAACACAGTTGGATTATCGTCATTTTCATCTTGAGATGGATCAGGAATCGGGTTAATTTCCACTGGTGAGTTTTCGACTTTATCTTTCAACTCCCGAGCTTCAGTTTCGCGAGGTAATTCCTGCTCTTTGACTTGGCGGTTGCGGATCCGTTCAGATCTGCGCAATGCCATCATTCGATTGTCGTTGAGGATCTCTTCAATCCTATCATTTGGTAAGTCATCCATATCTTTGTCCAATCTAGAGTCTGCATTAACAAACTCGTAGGACTCATGTATATCATCAGGTGTGTCTGATTCGTAATATCGAGACAATGCATCAGCAACTTTGTTTTGGATACCTTTGATATATCGAATATCAAAGTCAAATCGTGACAAATACTCCATCCAGCGTGCTTGACGGCTGGATAGTTTCCGTTGTGTTAAGAAGAACTCTAATGCTTTGTGGTCCGTCACTACATGGATTCGATATCCAAGTAGTTTGTCTTCCCACTTTAGTAACGCTTCAAGAATTGCAAGTGTTTCGAGTTCGAAAACTCGATAATTATGCTGTGCCGAAGTGAACTTCTTAGACATAAACCCAGCTGGACGACAACTTTGCCAAGTGGGTCCCTGTCCATACATGGCGCCAACACCTGAAACTGATGCATCACAGATGATCCATATTGGATCTTTGGATGATGGATCAATTGGTTTCAAGATTGGGGCTTTCAATGCTAATCGTTTTATATGCTGAAAGCATGATTCGTGTGATGGCAGCCAGTGGAATGGTACATCATTTCTAGTCATTACAGACAAGGTTCCTGTATATTGAGCCACATCAGGCATATATGGTGCTAGATACTGGACAAGTCCCAGGAACTTCTGCACGTCATTGAAGTTTCGTGGTGTTCTCCACTCACGAACCTTGCTCATTTTGTCACTGTCAGCATGGATGCCCTTGTCATCAATGAGGTGACCTAGGGAATCCAATGATTTCGAGTACAACTCGCACTTCTCAGCTTTCAGATACAGATGTTGGTCACGTAATCGGCGGAACACTTCTTTCAGTGCCTGTTCATGTTCCTCAATGCTGTTTGAGAAGATGAATATATCATCTAAATAGACATGAACACACCTCCCAATAAGATCTCGGAAAATGTGAGTCATCAATCGCTGAAATGTGGCGGGAGCATTACAGTCTCCCTGCATCATTATTTCACTAATGTAAGTGCCAAATATAGTTGCAAATGCAGTCTTGTAGACATCACTCTTCTCATTTTGAATCTGCTCATAGGCATCAGACATGTCAATCTTTGAACGATACTTGTGCTTAGCAACATCCTGTCGTATATTGTCTTGGTCTGGAAAAGGAGTTACATCCTTTACTGTATTATCATTGCGCTGACGATAGTCAACTATAGTTCGAATTTTTCCATTCTTCTTTGGAATACACAGCATAGGAGCAGCTTGTTCTGCTGTTGACTCTTTCCACCACCCAGCACGTGTGTATCGTTCGAGTTTTTCACTGAACTGTGGCCGTAAGTAGTCAGGACACTTGGGCATATAGTAGTGATATCGTTTGGATTGATCTATGAGCTGAATGCGATGATTGATAGCTCGAAAAGGTGGTAGTTCTTCGGGGACTCCCCCAAGTATGTCAGAATTCCTGTGAAGCCACCTAGCTCGAAGCTTTGGTATGTCTTCATCAGTAAATGGACCATTCTCTGACAATCCAGTGAAGTCAGAGTCAGCATTTGCGAGGTTTGCAGCTCGCAGTTCATCTTTGTAGTATGAAGAGTCATAATCTTCATCATGATACCCGGTAAGTTCAATATTTGATCTATCCCGGTTGTGCTTTGTAGATCGGGAGAACTCTTGAACCAGTTCAACAACTTGGTCCACTTGGTCTGCCGTGATAGTCTTGATTTTCGGTGCAGTAGACGGTTCTTTACTGTCTAACTCTTCAATTATGATTGGGAAGTTGATTGGTAAACTTCTATTAGCCCGTAGGACATTGAGTCGAATGTCTTCGACATCAAGTTCCTCTTCAATGTGTACATTCTTTGTTTCTGACGTTGACTGATCCCCTAGTCAGTTTGGGTTGTCTTTGCGATGAAAATCTCTTGACTTGATGTCTCGTCGCATAGCGGATCGTCTTTTGAGTTCAGCTGCATCCTCCCCCACAGAAAGCGAAGGTGCCAGCTTTCGATGTATGAGAATCTGGTCGTTCTCAAAGTCTAGTGCAATGCCATGCTTGCGCATAAAGTATGTTCCTACTATCGCATCGTATCTGTCAATATTGACAATGTCGAAGTAGGTATGGTCTTTGATTGTAGAGTATTCAGTGTTAACAATCGTGCCATAGTTAAACCGTGCACGACTTCCCACTGTTCCCAATTGTAATGAGTGTTGCTCAGCTAGTTGATGTACCTTGACATTGGCTAGCCTCGCAAATCCAGGACTCAAACACTCAAGAGTGCATCCTGAATCAAACAGTGTGAGTGCGGTTTGGCCACCAATCTCAACTAAAGCAACAAATGGCCGTCTTTCAGCAGCTCCACCATGGTTAGGTCGTGAGTGGTCGGCTGGATCGCCTTAATCGTATGTCAACTTTGAGCATACTTTCATCGCCTTTTCCTTCAATAGAAAAGAGTTGGTCTTCTACCTGGTATGGGTGTTTATCAATATGAAGTGTTGGGAACTTGTCATGAAGTGCTGCTTTTCCCCTATCTTTTCCTTTCTTAGCGCCCATTCCCCTTTTAGCGCCCATTTGTCACTTTGACGCCCACTTGTTACTTTGACGCCTGCCAGATACCCGGTTCCCCTTTCTTCATCATTCCCATCATTTCCTTCCTCATCGTCTTCACAACCCATTCTACCCATTGTTTTCTTTGTTCTCTTTGTTCTTTTATATACAACAGTTACTCGTTCCGGACTCGTTCTTATTCCATACCTGGACTACTATTGTTCTTTCCTTGTTCCCTATTATCTTTTATTATTCTCGTGCGACTCATATTCCAGTATATAAGCCAGGCAGTTTACACCTGGTCCCTCATCTTGACCTCTTGTCATTGGGACCAGGTGAGTAGTTAATTCCGTTTCTCTTTACCTGCAATATATCTAACATGTCATTGGGACCAGTTATCTATCTGCTCGTGCTCTCTGCTCGCTGTCTCTGTCATCTCTGTCGTCGTCTCCGCTAGTTGACTTCTGCCGCCGTTGCTTCTATAGCCTTAGCGTCTAGCGCTTTAGGACAGAACTCCGACACTTCAACTTCATCTTCAATCACCAATGCAGGTCCACAACCACTCAGTGGGTTGTAAATATCATCAAGGGAAATGTGGTCAACATTCCCTTCGGTGATTTTACCCATCCAGTCACAGTCAGAAGTGTCACCATCAATGTATCCGCCATAGTCCTCGTATTCTTTGAGTACGTATTCTCCATCAGAGCTCTCGTCTCCGGGTTGTTCATTGGACTCATTTTCAGGCTCATTTGGTGTAGTATCACCATTATCACTTGATGGGACTATCTCCTCTTCCTGTATAGCGAACAGTCGAGGCTTCCCGTACTGAGGGCACTTCGGATCTGAGGCGTAGTGCCCTGTGTTTCCGCAACCATAGCATATGGGTTGTTTCTTATCATTTTGGGTTTGATTACCACTCGTACCACCTGTATAAGGTGGTTTTGAACCCGTAGGCTTCGACACTACAGTCGTGGTTTTAGAGAAGAATTTACGGCCTTGGTCCCTGGGTGGAGAATGACTTCTCCTTACCAGTTTATACCTGCGACCATTGATGATCCTTGCCTTATCCCGTGATGGGGACTTGGAACGATTGCGGTGGTCTTTTTGGTCTGTAGAACCAGTAGACTTTGTATCATTTGCTGATGGTCTAGCTTGTTTGAGATAGTAGTTCTCTAATGCAAGATCATCTTCATGGCGGCGGACCGCTTTAACCATTGTCTTGACCGTGGCATAGTCTGGTACTGCTCCACGATCAATCATCTCTTTGATAATGTCTGACGGAAGTCCTCCGATGAATCTCCTCTTAAATGTATATTTATCCGGTACGTTAGTCATACGACTAGCCCACCGAGACAATGTTTTATAATAGTCTTCAATACCCTTCTTGGGATCATACTTGACTTCATCAAATTGAGTGGCTGACTGATGAACAGTCGATGTCTGAACACAGTGATCAAAGATACCGATCACTGCATCTTCAAAGTTCCATTCGCTTCGCGTTCGGTGAGGGCTAGCAACCTCATCATCATACCAACGCGAAGCCTTTCCATCCAGAAGCATTCCTAGACACTGTATTCTCAATTTGTCGGCCTCGGGACCTGACAATCGATTCACTGCCATCCAACGTAGGACTTTCAGAAGCCATGCTTCGAATTTCTCTACATCGGGTTCGCCTTTGTAATGCTCCGGCTCATTAACCTTCACAGATTTCAATCCATCAATTGGCAGCATTAATTCGCCAACATGTTCCCGAATCAATGCTCGGTATTTGTGATGAATACGGTGAGTCCACCGGCGACGTGAATAGTCATCAAGCTTGTCTAATTCATGACGTTTAGCCAGGTGGTCATAATGTTTGCGACGTTCAGTACGATTTAATCTGTCTGTACCGATATTGAGTGGTTCCTCGATGTCAGATAGTAGAGAGTCATTGGAATATTCATTTCCATCCGAAGATGAGCTTTCATCGTCCCAAAGAGTGTGATGGGGCTTTTTTGGTTCGGACTTTCGTGGAGGTCGCTTGTCTGGCCCCCTACTACCCCTACCATCATCAGATTCGCTGCTGTCACCACCGGGGTCACCTGGGTTGCCACCCGCAGCTCCTCGTTGTCCATGACGGTCATATTCTCAATTCTTTTCATTTCTACCACGTGAGCCTTGCTCACTGTGAGTGGACTCTTGGTAATCTCGGTCCCAAACTTCATGTGGTGTGGTATCTTTGTCAACTGGATTTGAATCTTCGTCAAATCCTATTCTTTGGTCGGGTATACCGGACCATCCTTTCTCTCGGAAGTCACGGTTTCTCCAACGCTGAAGAGATACTCGGTCATTCCAATCATTAGGTCGACTCCTTGGGCTTTGTGGTTGTCCAGTTGCTGACAACACCTCCGGGTTAGCCAGTTTCGTCGGTTGTTTCCCGGCTTTCTTTGATTCCAGGTAAACAATATCATCTTCATCCGGGACTGCTATCACTGACGCAGCCCTTGGAGATTTAGGCTTTGGGTTATTCAATTTATCATTACGGCCGGCTGAAGTAGCTGGCTGTACTGATTGGTTCGGTGGATTTCTCGAGTTAACCTGGTCTGACACCGGGTTAACATTGGTACTCGCAGCTCGTTGGTAGTAGTAGGTGGGTCCCCTACTCACGGGAGACTCACCAACTGCTTCTTTAAATTTATTATGGTAGTCCTCCGACGCTTTATTAGCATCGTCACGTACTTCAGCACGCCGTTTCTCAATTAACTCACCAACGGCCTCAGCAGCTGGTTTGTAAATCTCATATGCCCGTTGTTCTAATGGTGACAAAGGAATGGGTTTATCCGGAGTAATATTCTCTTCTAAACCCAAAAGGTATGTCGCCAATACATCAAATCTCTTCTCGCAGTCATAGCGTGTATCAGTGAGTTCCATCGAGAACTTCGTTGCTAGTGCACGGAAATCATTTCGAACCGAGGTTTTGACATTGTTCACTAGAGTACCTAGCTCCCTAAGTGTAGTAGTGCGCTGGGGCAAGTTCTGTGGTCGAGGTGTTGATATACTCATCTCTGAAGCTTGTTCAAGCATAGAGCTTGAATGTTCTTCTTGCCACTCGACGCTATCTGTCAAGTTGCCTTTTGTTTCGTCTGCTGTATTGCCACGATTGGAGTACCCATGGCTCAGAGTGAATTTGGCTCGTTGTTGTTCCGCAAGTGGCGGAACAGTCATTTGAACAATCCCTGGCAGTCTCGGGTACCTGATTGGAACAGGTGCCGCAATGGGGTTATTCGCTGGATCATTTCCGTTGCCTTTAGCATTGGATGGGGGTCTCACTGGATATGGCAGAGTATCTACTCCGTCCTCATTTGTTGGCGCACGGGCGGGGTAGGGTGGATTACCGCCCGACACGCTTCTCCAATTCTGAGATTGCTCAGCACTAGAGATAGTACCTGCATTCGGGACTGGCTGATTGCTCGTTCCAGCCCCTGTATCATCCTGAAGGTCAGTAGACCTTCTATTCACGTTTGAAGGTGTGCTCGACATTCTTCGTTGCAGAAATAAGTTTCTATCGTTGTATAGAACAGTACAAGTTTGGTAACTTGGTGTTCAAAAAAGTGTAATAGCGTATGGGGTTTGTGGACTATACGTCCGGCCTTCTCAGTCACCTGAATGAACACAACAAGGTATTTAGAACCAAGGTATGTACTGTACAGGTGCGAGGATAGAAGGTAAAGTAGCGCTACGGGCAGAGGCCCTTTATATAGAGAAGCTATGCGATAAGTTGGGTACATGCCCGCTCACTGTGTGGGCTTCGGTTCAAGTAACGGTGTAGTCGTTACACAACATGAGGGATGTCATCAAAGACCTCTGAGTAATCAGACTTAATGTTATCAGAACGTTTCATGCGGCTCTCATGACCAACAAGAGTTTCTATACGTGTATGCACTTGTGCTATGTATGACAGAGGGGGCAGCAAAAGGGGACACAGCAGCTGCTGCACAAAAACAGTCATCCCAATTCCTTGCACACAGACCAAAAGAGCCAGATGCAATCCTCAACTTCAGTTCTGCGATCATATCAACTAAGAGTTTACATGTATGGATATGGTATAGATGCGTCACACGCTGGTGTAAATAAAACCTAACCAAAATAGCCAAATCTCCCCAACACTGGATGTAGCTGAAAGGCACGGGAAGTGTGGATTGGCATTGATCAAAGGTTCCACATGTAATCAGACTGGACCGAAGTCGACAAAATTGATACAAGAAGTTCTTTTATGAACTAAATAAAGCTCTGCACTTGTCCAAAGTGTGGAGAGTATGTGTATAAGGTTTTGTATAGATGTGTAGGAGGGATATAAGTTCATAATGTGAAGAGTGATGTGTGATGGTGTGCCGCGGAAGTTTGTTCTGAGCCTCAAAGCAACTGCAGAAGAACCCCTAAGCATTCAGAATACCCAAAGTTCAAATACCCAAGTAACAATAATGACCCCAAGTGGTCTACCCAAACCAAAGACCTTGCCAATCGGTCAATGGAACAAACTCCTTAGCCCAAATGCCTCAGAGGTTCAGCCTTTCCAATTGGCGTAGTCAGATACCAAATAAGTTCAATAAGTTTCTCAAGTCAAACCAGTCAAGTTCTGAAGTTCAACAAATCGTTCTATTCTGTTCTAATGTCTCTCCTGAAGCTAACCCAAAGACCCTATGTTACGAATTGCCCCACTGTGTCAGGAAGGCGACCGCAGTTGCCCCTCAAGTCACTCAATCAAGTCTGTTCTGCTGTGTTCACTATGGATTGACCAAGTGGTTAAGCTAAGGAAACGTACTGTACAAGGCGAGTCTTATATACTAAGTTACAGATCAGAATGAGTCATCAAGTGTCCGTACGAGTCGGCGAGGGGGAGTCAGGGATGGATGGTTCTGGGATTGTGAGTCGGGCCGCTGAGTCACAAGTGGTGAGTCGTAGGCAGTAACAAGCCCGCTGAGTCGTGGTGGATGATTATGAGTCAGCCCATTCGAGTCATGGAGTTGAGTCAGATATTTGGGGAAATGGTGTGAGTCGAGATGATGGTTTAGCGCTCAACGTGGACTTGGGCATTTATTGGGGAAATTTAGGAGGGATCGTGACACACTGTTCCTCTTGTTTCTGTGGTCCCCGGATTATTACCCTTGATTTCTCTTCATTCCATGTCCCCAGTATCACATTATGACTTTCTTGATGTTCCAGACCATTCTGGATCATTCCATACCTTGGGTTCATCATTCCACATGATCTCCATCATGATATTGCTGTACTTGACATCCCTTGATTGTTCCATCAGTTTCTACCTGTCTCCTTTGATATTCTTTGATGTTCCACATTGTTCTTTCATTATTCCTCATTAGGATTCGTTCCCATGACTCAGTATGCTGTACCTTGACATATATACTCATGGACACCTGTAGATAGTTCCCCAGCTTGTCCACTTTGTCTCCACACCCTGTTTCTAGTGTTAGATGTTCTGCACAATGCCAGACCTTCTGCCTTCAACTTCATGATCCAGATAGGTGGCCTGAGAGGCCTTAGACCTTAGGCTCGTTCTTGACACCCTAGAGCATGCCACCAATCAGGTTTCTGCTTTCGGACCCTTGTAAATACTTTCATATGGATTGCTTCCTCAGCCAATCAGTGGCGTTGGTTGCTTTCCTGGTGAAATAGTACAGATTGCCTGGGGAACCTTGATGAAAACCCCAGTCCTTATATACTCTAGCAGCTACTAATTCTACCCAATCATACAGATTATGAATATACATCTGCTTTCTATCTATCTAAAACTACCTTCTTTGGTATTTCTGTCAGAGAGTTGTATTATTCCACACGTTTTGGACCCAAAGTCAACATTTACTATTTGCTTTGGAAGATCCTTGTAGACACGCTATTCAATGGGATTCATTTATATTGGCCCAGTCATAGCTGGTGGATATATTATCCAAATGGTTCCGTCTATGAGTCATGTCCTGGGTACCTTCAGAAGTATGGTCTCTCCATCAACTGAAGTTCATACTGTAGTCCTTTCTTGTTCTGAGATTCTACGTTATCCTTCTCAGGACCCAGGGATAGTCCCTCTTCGTATCCCAATGATTTACTCAAAAGTTATACCTTTTCTTGGCGCAATGGCAGGATAATATCTGCTCCAACTTATCGAGTCAAATTTCTGTCGGTCCTTGTGGATCCTAGGTACCGGAGTTGTAGTTCCGATGCTTGGGTCACAAGTCCCTTCTACTTGCCTCAAGAGTCCCTTCAGTTCTAGCCTTCTGAACTAGCTGTGGCAACTTCTGAAGTGTTGTTCTAGGTTCTATTTTTCTTCTAGTATATGTGGTTCGCCTTCAGATGTGAAGTAGTGGCTTCAGAGACCATCAATCACATCTTGATCACTTGGATACTGGGCCTTGAACAGCTTTTACTGTGGCACCACTTTTATCTCCCAATCTTCCGGCTCAGAAGTAAGTGAAAGCAAGTGGTATCTTCCTCCAGCCTTGCTTACTTTTGCCCCAAACTCAGTATGAGTTTGCACAACATCTTCAAGCACCTCAGAAACACTATATTCCATGAGTGATCTCATATTCTATGTTTCCCATATTGCTGAACATCGCCTATAGAATTTTACGACTTTAATCCTTATCACGATGACTCAACCTTCAAAGCGGGTGATCACTGACTCATCCTTTCCCTTCCTTTTGATCAGTGGAACGAAACTATGTTCGGCATCCTGTTCCAACACTTCTTTCTCAGTCGCCACCGTTCCCTATACTGGGGCTACCTTGTCCGATACAATCACCACCAGGACGAGGTATACTTCTGCAAAGTCCACTTCCATACCAACCTTCCTCTCGCGGCGCGGAAGTTCGTCAACACCATTGCCAAAGGTATTGCCTGCGTTGGTTTCCTTTCCATGAAGACTGCCCTCATTCCCGGAGCGGTCCAATTGTGGATTGATGCCGTCGTCTTTGCCGCCAAAGCTCCCGCACCTCCAACGTTGGGTTATGAGGGACTTCATTTCTTTCAATTTACCCCTCAGATGGGTTGCTGGTTGTCTTGTACACCTCTAGCCTACTGTCCTTTGGTCTGCAACCTATATTATCTAGACTGTCTTCAGCAGAACGAAGCATGGCATTATACTGATTCTGAAGTAGATGTTCCTTCCGTTATTTCTTGGTACGATCACCTAGACAACTCTGTACTGCCTAGTTTATTCCACCTAGACACGTAGTACTCTTTGCCTCCATGTAACGTGACCGTGTCTTTCCTTCCGAAGTTCAGCCATTGAATCTCTGTCACAAACCGCCCCTGTTCTTTTCTTTCCATTACCATCAGTATCACTACAGGATCACCGGCCCTATCCGGACTCCCTCATCGGTCTGGATCTCTCCCCGAAATCACCCAACTGTCGGCCCGACGCTGCCTCCATCACCAGTCTTGACCAGCGGCCTGGTTCCGTCGCCCAGACACAGCGATCACAGGAATAGACCTTGTACCACATGGTCAACATAGAGCCAGACCCTCATAGAACAACAACCATCATTGTAACTGCATGCACCTGTCAGATCCTTTCCAACCATCACAATCCAGACCAACAGTCTGTACCTCTGACTCATACCTTGTCGCCACCCAGAATTCTATAAGTACTGTACCATTTCTAGGTAGCTCCTCAGTCTGTCCACTTTGTCTCTTGTACACCTTGCTTTCTGCAATACACTTGAGGCTTATAGTGCTCTCTCAACCTCGAACCTCTGAATCAACCTCAAACCTCAAACCTGTTAGGTGGCTTGAGAGGCCTTCATCATGGAAGCCAATCTTGACATCTCAAGGCTGTCATGAAGTGCTGCTTTTCCCCTATCTTTTCCCTTTCTTAGCGCCCATTCCCCTTTTAGCGCCTGTTTGATACTTTGATGCCTACCAGATACCCAGTTCCCCTTTCCACATCACTTCCATCATTTCCTTCCTCATCCACGTTCTTTCACATTGTCTTCACAACCGATCCCATCTATTGTTCCCTTTGTTCTCCTTGTTCTTTCACATCACCTTTACAACTGATTCCATCTATTGTTTCCATCACTCTCTTTGTTCTTTTACATACAACAGTTACCCGTTCTTGTTCCATACCTGGACTACTATTGTTATTCCCTTGTTCCCTGTTCTCTTTCTTTATTCTCGCACAACCCATATTCTAGTATATAAGCTAGGTAGTTTACACCTGGTCCCTCATCTTGACCTCTTGTCGTTGGGAGCAGGTGAGTAGTTACTTCTGTCTTTCCTTTTATCTGCAATGTATCTAACTTGTTGTTGGGACCAGACCTTTACTTGCTCTTGCTCTCTGCTCGCTGTCTCTGCCCTCTGTTGTTGTCCCTGCTAGATGACTTCTGCTGCTGTCATCTCTGTATCTGAAGTCTTAGCGTTCAGTGCTTTAGGACAAAGGCTAAATTCTTAGTTTATCTGCTCCTGTGGAGCTGTTTGTGCTTGTGTTTCAGCAGGTATTACTTAGTTCCATTCTTCAGAACTTCATCTTTCCCCGTTCAAGTCCTTCTTAAATTGGTAGGACACTGGGTTTGTCAGTCCGCACAAGCCTTTCTTACTCGCCTTCACAGGTCACCACTATGCCCAACGTGCACACCATGGAAGATCACTTCTGCAACCTTCTGTATAGTACGTTCTAATCATATTCCTTTCCTCTGAAGTTACTCTAATCTGTGTCAGAGTTGTACAAGCACTGGCCATACCACGAGGACTATTCCACCAAGTTGACCGATCACAGCCTCATTCCTTGCATTCCTCTCAACCTCAAAAGGGAGGCCTTGCTAGGCTTGCTCCTTCAGCAGTTCTTTCTAAGCTGACATATCTCCGTCTATTGGGGTTTCGTCACCTGTTTTGACTTCTGATAGGCCCTGTCTAATTCCACGAAGACAACCTATCCAGGTATGTCCCTCTTGAATCTCAGAACGTTATTGACATGGTTGCAGAGGCAATCGCCTGCATAGGGCTCTTAGGTTCCCATACGGCCTTTATCCCTGGTGCCACCCATGCTTGGATTGACTCCGTTGTCAACTGCATGGTTGATCCTCCTCCCTCGAAGTTGGAACCCAAACAGTTAACCTTCTTCCAGTACAACCCTCTCATGGCCCACTGGGTTACTCCTCCTTCCTACCACCACAATCCCGTCCTCCATGAAGAGTTCTATCTCGACAAGTTAAACCGACCCGATTCTCCATCCATTTGGGACTACCAATGTGACAATTCCGAGTTAGACGAATACTTCAGATGGGACAAAGTTGCGGTCCACAACATGTGGGAGTAGGATTGTCATTCCTTTAAAGTCCTCCTAGACTCATATATCTATCTCTCATTCCTTTACTACTTTTGTAGATAGACTCTATGTCTTTTATCATTAAGTTCTGAAGTTGATCATATGCTTCTTCTTATACAAAATAGGTTCATCCTTGCTAGTACCCCAGTTCCTTAGTATCAAATCTGAAGCTCTCTAGTCTTTGTCCTCCTTTAGTCATGCCTCGTCAGAAGTTCGTAAGTTCAAACAGTTTTTGTCCATTCTTCAGATGAGGTTCTTGCTCAATTCGCATCATGCAGCATTATTTCATTTCGTTTGTTGGTTGCTCATTGTTGTTGTCTAATCCTTTCCTTGGTCTGGTCACAGAGACTAGTTGATGATCTGAAGTTTGTAGAACAGAGCGACCCCTACAGGTTTCGGGTGTAGTAAGACAACTTAGTCTTGTCTCATCCTTCTGCGCTAGTTCTGAACCCTTTACTAGCCGTTCGGGCTCACGCTAGTACTCAATATACCTCAGATATTATATCTTCTGAAGTTCCATAAATCACTTAAAATTAAGCTAAATTAGTGAGCGCTAGTAGCAGGCGGTACATTGGGATGTGGGATCAGGAGGCGGTAGGTAAGCAGTTTAAACTTGTAGTTTTCGACTGTTATGACTATTTTGGCTACTGAAGAGTGAATCTAAGTCTTAATTCTGAATATTTGGGGTCTTCATGCAGAAGGTGAGAGGAAATCTGCAGTGTAATGTTATTGTGATACTCTAGATACTTGTGAGGCAATATTCTACTGAGATAGAATTGTATGGATGGAGAATAGAGATGGGAAGTACAAAATGATAGCGGGAACTTTGTAAAATAACTAGGCTGAAGCTTGTTACGAACAAGCTTCAGCCTTTATATACAGTCAGTACATACTGTAGACGCTGCGGTAAGTTATAAACTGGGTTAAATTAGGTACTACAGGCACAGCTGATGCTGTGGCTACAGTTAATTAACGACTACAGCTATTTATCACTATCTTAAAGGTACTCTGTAAACGCAGTATTCTATGCTTACAGGGTTTGTGCTACTTATGATGAGGGGAGAGCTACTTGAGACTTGGAGTAACTGCATACTGTGTTCCTTGTGAAACTACGGGCTGCGGGTTCTACGTATCTGGTATTATTCCCTTGGAATACAATGTTCGGCACTTGATTGAGGTACTGGAGTAATGTCTTGACATTGGGCGTCCCAAAACTAAACTCATAGGCCATGCAGTTGTCTCGGAATTATGGTCCTACGGTGAGTTTTTCTATTGTCGGCCAGGTTTGGACCAAGTTCTCACTCCTCGAGGTTTGGTCTAAGCTTCTGAAGAAGGTCTAAGTTTTCAGGCGCTCATCTGGGTGTCTGGACTCGTAACACTGAGATAACTGGAACACAGAGAATGTGCTTTGATCAACAGATTGGGTCATTAGACACCAAACTCTGGGTGGCAGTGCTTCAGGTGTTTGTTGGTTTGTGTCATGGATCCTCTTGTACAGCTTGTGCATTCACATTCAATATAGGAAGCAAGACCTGCTAGGGATGCCACAGGTTACATTTGGGCAGAAAAATAACTGTCCCTTACACTGACTCTATCAAGTGTTGGTCAATCACAGGCTACTTCTTCAAGTTAGCAGGTGGCATCTTCTGCTGGCAATCACGTGCCCAGAAGACTATTGTGCTTTCATCCACTGAAGCTGAATATATGGTGCTTTCTGACTGTAGTTGTCAAGCTGTGTGGATTCAACATGAACTTGGGATTGATATGACTCCTGTACCCATATGTGGAGACAATCAAGGCTTGATCTTCATCACCTCTAACCCAGTTCAAGAACATCACACCAAGTACATTGATATCCAGTATCATTATATTTGGGAATGTGTTGAAGACAACAAAATCGATCTGTTCTTTATTGATGGTGCCTAAAATCTAGTAGATATGTTTGCCCAAAATCTTGGTCATGTCAAGTTTTCCACCTTCAGAAAACATCTTGGACTTGAATTCTACTTGTTTGTATACACTTTGTGCTTCATCA
Source organism: Marasmius sp. AFHP31 (assembly GCA_024721195.1). NCBI lineage: Eukaryota > Fungi > Basidiomycota > Agaricomycetes > Agaricales > Marasmiaceae > Marasmius > Marasmius sp. AFHP31. The sequence goes on from JANHQD010002355.1 coordinate 90,192, forward strand.
TACTGCACTTAGCAAGGGGGAGTGCTGCATCCAGACTCCCAGATACATTGGACTGTAGCTATACACATACTGTATGCCTTTATCTTATCTATCATTTCACTGGTCACATCTATGATATCTATGTACTCCTTTTATAGTAGTTACAGCCACGTCTGTACAGTACATAAGTACTACCGTTTTACTAAATCATTAGTACTTTTATACCTCTTGTTGCACCTCTATAAGCTTTACTCCAGGTGAGCCAGTCTGCCTTATAGCTGCTACTGCATAGGCAGGACCTTTGCCCCAACACTTCTCACACACAAATTATTCCAGCTCCAAGATGATCCAGAATCAACAAAACTATGGGTGCAAAGTGGATGGGAGTGGAGGTATTTTTGGAAATCTATCTGGGAGGGTGCTTATGGCTATAAGACTTGCAGTAGAGAAGAAGGTCAGAAATCAAGCAGTAGGATTACAACAGAGAAATCTATGAATAAATAACAAAACAATACAGATTTTATTTGGTAGCTGGGCATGAAGGTGAAACACTGAGACATTGACGAAGTGAGCAGGAAGGCAGAGGGAAAGGCAAAAGAAAAAAGAATCTGTAAAACGAAACAGAAAAATGAATCTTCACAACTTTTTCAAGAAGCTCTATGGTATATACTGTTAACTAGGACCAATTAGACTGCCTTAGTCTGATTCTGTTCCATCATCACCTCAGGCTTTGGCTCCTCCATACAATCTCTTGAGGTTGCCAGTCTGTGGATTAGACTGAATATCCATGGCAGCTTGTGGGGCACTTGTGCCTGGTCCTGTTCTTTGTTGGGATGCTTCCTCAGACAAGTGGATTGACATCATTTGCTGTTGGACACTATCCACAGACTTGCCATATGCGACACGCACAAAGATCAACGTAGGTGCTAGGCCCTGAGGAATAACAGAAACAAGATAATTCAGGAGATAAAACATGATATGTGACAAAGGCACGCACTGACATAAGGATTGTGGCACTACCAAGATCAAATGGGATTATACCTGTTTTGCCTGGATCCAGAACACAATGTACCACCACAGTGACAATTGCAGTAGTTGGGTACAACAACCCTGACTCAAGTCTGCAAAGGACAATGAACCACATAAAATTTATAAAGAAAACTTAAGTGTGAGAACCCACTTACATGGCAGCAACAATTGCCTTGTATCTTTGTACCCGTAGCACTCCTGAGTGCCATCCCACTTCCCGACTGATCCACCAGATCCTACCTGCTGAGGTCCACAGATTACACAGTCAGAAGGATGGGTTGAATTTGGAGCTCACCTGTTAGCAATGACAAAAAGCCATTGAATACTGCAAGGGCTATTGAGTTTCTATTGTCAATATCTGCTGATTGAATGTAGACATGTGCCATGGTGGGCAGTCTACTCAGACTGATAACAGCCATCATTGCAGTTGCAAGATATATCCCTGGTTGGACAAACTTTTCATCAACACTGGAACACAGGCTCAGGTGAATGAGATTGAAAGTGGATACTCACCATTCAGTACCAAGGAAGCTCCACCAAGGGCATATAATATTAGCCGCCTAGATCCCCAAAGGATGTAGCACCGGTGAACCTTGATCAAAAATGAATCAAAACCTTGTATGCAGCATGAGATATCAAACTCACAAGCATGATATCAGCAAGAATACTTTTGAGATCTGTGTATCAGTAACAAAACAATGCAACGTGGGCTGAGCACACTTCATAAGGGGGCATAGGAGGTCAGCAATTCTGGTTAGAAGGATGGGGTCATGAGAGTGCTTAGAGCTAAAGGACACAATCAATGCTTACGCCCAAAAATTTGTTCCTGAGTCACCCTGCCTTACATACCTTGCAAGAGGTTCAAGGTCTTGTGTTTTGGCAGCATCAAAGTAGACAACAGTTTGTTGCACGATAGCACATACTTCTGATGCCACAAATAGACTTGCAATGGCAAACAAGAGCATTGTGCACACCGGGTATAGTCCTGAACAAGACTTTCGCTGATGGAGGACATGCATACAGAGCCCAAAAATAATTGTGTACATCCCTATTTGACAGAGACTTTAACAGTGATTAGGATAAGTTTGCCAATGCTCACCATAGATCAGGAACATGAGCTGGTGAACCAGACATGTAGGGAAGCTGGTAGATGACACTAGACACAGGGTGACTCACTGAGAGTGTGGCAATTGGTGACACAACAACTGTCTGGACTGTGAGCCAGGGTCCCAGAACCTCTTCCAACAAGTCTTGTTGGGTGGCCATCTTGTTTCCTTAGGGAAGAGGGGACAGAGAAGGATACTTGCCTCTCCATGAGCCTTAGGTGAAGTCTTTTATAATCTCTCTCTTGGTGGATGATCATCTCTGTATTGTATATGATGAACCAACTTGATGTCAATACCAGGATTCCAACTGGAGCTTGAGCAAGGTGAGCCCGCAGTGGAACTCGAATCTTCCAATGAACCAATTGAGATGCTCGGCGCTCTCAATGCAGAACGATTGCTCCCGAGATAATCTATGAGATGGGATACTGGTTCCGGTCTCAATTGCGCGATTCTGATACAACAGTCCTTTCTAAACAGATGTAGAATACGTGAGCTCAGATTGTGGTAGGGGCGTGCCCACACCCTGATTGGTCAACTTGTCCCTGCAAAGATAGGATGTCATGAGGTAGTCTCGAGAAGAGGCCCCAAGCTTTGATTCCTGTGCGGGTCGTATACAGGAAATTGGAGCAATCGTTATTCCTGTCCCTCCAAACATATCTCCTCTAGAGTCGGAAACGAAGTAAGAGGTCTAGCCTGTCCTGAGTCTCAAGTTAGTCCGGCGGACTTGGGATAGGTGAGGTACAAGAACGTAACTCCCAGAGAATATCGACACTGGGTCAACAACTCCAACGTTTACAACAGGTGCTGGTGATACGGCGACAGTAAAAATGTTCTGAAATTCGAGTTGCACGTGAGGTCGAATGCTACATATGCTCTCTGCAGTGAAGACCGAGTCAGCACAGGACAGTGACGAGTGAGAGCAGAGGTCGAGAACGGTGACAACGTACCTCTCATCCCACTCCCAGCCTTTTCAACCTGAAATGTAAATCTCTTCGACGCGTCCCCCGCAGGTACCACCACCCTCTGAATGGCAACAATCACGGCGGGGTCGACCCCCGCATACCGACATCCCAGCTCGAGCTCCTCAAACCCCAAGTATGGAGTCCATGATTGTTCTGCAGTCGAGTGAAAGGCGCAGTCCATGACGGATCAACTTGGACGCAGACCGAGATCCAAATTCAGAATTGTATCCCATATGCGCATCATGAACGAACAAACCCGCCGTAGGCCCCAATATCACCTTTCGACGGGGACTTCACGAGGCTTTCAGGTTTTTCCTCCTTCCCAACGACTTTCTCTTCAATCCCTTCGCCCCACTCTCATCAGCGAAAACAAACCCATCCATGCACTCATCCCCAGGGAACGAATGGAAGCAAGACCGATCCGCCCCATAGTCCATCCCTTTCCAATACTGGAATCACCAAGTGACGCATCGGGCGTAAAAGAGCAGCTGTTGGTTTCGTTGTCTCGGGCGAAGGCCAAGGCGTCTTGGAGGCCTGTATAGGACCATTCGAATGGGTTGGGGTCACGGCTGCGTAGTAGAAGCGGGCGAGGGAGGCTGTGAAGATTTTGTTAGTGGCTGGGGAGATCGGGATGCTTGCTGGATCTGACGTTGTATTTGTTGCCGGTGGATTGGGAGGGCATCGTGGAGTGGTTGATGAGGATAACTACGGTCGGCGCGCAGAGTGGCTGTTTTGGTGATATCATAGAAGTTTTTGGCGTTTTTCTATCGACTAGTAGTAGGAGCGCCGTCGCTGGCAGCCTCACACCATGCTTGGCTACACAGTGGGAACTATCTCGCACGACTCATTGACAAGATGGTGATACATAGGCCCTCGTGTGTTGTATATAGGCGATTAATATAGGATCTAGCGATGAACACACGAGTGAGCCAGACCAATCATCCCATGGAAACATATACTTACTGCGAATCGATCCGTGGCAGCTTTCGAGACACATCAAGATATTCATCTTGAAACTCCATGTCCTCTCGATGTGTTGGTCATTGGCAGAACGGTACTATAACGCTTACGGTAGTCGCAGCTATCATAAAGGTATTCAAAGGCATTGTTGTGCAATAAACTAAGTGGTTCATACCTCTTCTGCAAGCCCTCCACCATGCCTACGCCTCTTGTTCTCCGAGCCCTCAATGTTTGCCGCAACCGACGAGCATTACTATCGATATAACCCATAGGGAGCCGATGGTGTGTGGTCTTTTGCTGAAGTCTCGGGTATGAGTGGTCGTCTGCAGCTTCGTGATGTCAAATTTGCATCTCAACCGAGGCCGGAGTTTCTTGACCGTTGCTTGTCTGGACTCTATAAGTCTCGCAGCAATAATGATGATTGTTGATAGAAGGCTAGTGAGTAAGAAGGGCCGCATCAATGTCAATATGGCGAACCCACTTTGCTGACACCCAGACCCTCTCCAGTAAGATATGTTGTCCCGGAACCTATGCATTCTCTCAGGCTAACGTTGTACGGGGAGAAGAACGTTCTGTTCATTGAGAACTCGATGTTTGTAAAGGCGGGCTCTGTAAGCCCTAGAGCCTACTAATGCTGGCTGAGGACATCTTCTGGATAACGCGGCAGCTTGTACATCATGTTTTGACGAGAGAACCTCGAGGACTGTTTTCGAAGGTAGAGAAAACGGCGTTCGTGTAGTTGGCGATAGGCATCCGACTGTGGTGACCAAGGGTTGCTGTTGAATGCAAATCTGTTTCAAGTCTATTGAAAGCAAAGAAGAATAGGGTTTACAACCAGAAAAGGGGAACTGAGCACAACGACGTACCTTTCCGTTACTCGTACGGCGGAGGAAGGAGGTTGAGCGGAAGTGTAAAAGGTTTCAGAGGTGAGAAAGTTTCGCTGATCGGCTATACGTGGGTCCGCCGAATGTGATTCTTCTTTGGGGAACCAACATCACCATCACGATTGAAAAATCCTGGGACAATGCCTTGGTCCTACTTCCGCCCGCTCTTCGCTTTTCCTTTCCGATTCGGTTTTTACTCTCTGCGACACAGACACACAACGAGGACGGAGCATAGAAGGATTCAATAATAATTTGATTCACTAATTTCGGGTGACATGGATCGATAGGAGAACAGATCCAATGACAGAAGGACAATGAGAAGAGAAAACCTACTCGTGCTTAGCTTGATACATCGCGATCGCATCCCACGACGCGACAAAAAAAAACCACGCCCTCCTCCTCGTCCTCCTCCCTAACCCTCACCCTCCAACAAGCCCTCGACTCTCGCGCCCGTCGTAAAATCCTCCGTTCCTTACCATCCCCCACCAGCAGCACTCCATCCTCCCAAACCGCAACAGACTTCCGTCCAACGACTACCTCTCCCTAACCACCTCCCCCCACCTACACACCCACGTCCTCCGTACCCTTCAAACATCCCCACACATCTTCGGCTCATGCGGGTCCCGATTACTCGTCAACCCGGAGGTACACGATGAATTCGAGAGTCGTGTCGAGTGGTTTTTCAATCTCCCCGAAGGAGAAGAAGGGGGGAGAGGCGTGTTGTTATTCAACTCTGGTTACGACGCCAACGTCTCCTTCTCTACGGTACATCAACCGGGAGACGCGGTCGTGTACGATGAGCTTGTGCATGCGAGTGTGCATGATGGGATTCGAGGGGGTTGTCGGGCGCAGACGAGGGTTTCGTTTCGATATAACGATGTGGGGGATCTTAGGCGTGTTATACGCTCTCCAACGGGGGGGAAGGGGAAGGGGGGGAGGACGGTATTCGTGGCGATCGAGTCGAGGTGTTCACCGGGCGAGATGGGGAAGAGGTGTATCTGGTTGTGGACGAGGCGCATGCGACGGGTGTGTATGGCCCAAGGGACGTGGGAGGGTCGCGTTGGAAGGGTTGGAGGGGCATCCAAGGGTGCTGGCTAGGCTTCGTACGTTTGGGAAGGCGTTGGGTGGGTCTGGAGGTCAGTTTCCGGTGTCTTCTTGTGTGTGTTCGGAGATGATAGAGTGGCTCTTCACCCTGAGAATGAGGAGGTTGAAATGTAATTAGGACGATATGACACGCACCTTCAAGCACCGTACCATCCGTGTTTGTGTTCGATTCGCCTGTTTTCACCAATACAAAATCCAAGTGAGGAAGTTGGGCTTCACGGCGTCCGTATCCTGGCACAGGTGGAGTACTCCGGATGATGTTGGAGAGGGTGTTTTTGCCGGCGTATGGAATGAAAGGGAGGTGCGTTGTGATTCTTGAGTACAGATTGAAGCGGTCATATTCGTTCGGGATGAGACGACAGCCGTGCTGGCTTAGGAAATGGGTGAGAGCTCGAAGACATCCAGTCGCATTGTGATCCTGGATGATTTTCTGTGCTTCAATTTGACGTAGAGACTCGGAGAAGGTGGAACCATAATGGATATGACTGACAAACTGTGTTGAAGATGCCGCGCGCGAAATCTGTTGCAGAAGCGTTTGGTGGAAGATTGGATTTTGGTCAACCATGCCGTTCTCGATGTCGTGAGCCTTGCCTTTGTGGCCCTTGCGCCTTCTCCTGGTCTATTTCCTTCTCGATGTTTCTCATGCCCAAAGCGATCGCGTCCAGCCATCTCGACGTCGATATTCACGACTCAAATCCGAATCGCTGTTGTGATGGGTGCACTTGAAAATTAGGCCATCTTTCCGGAACAACCGCCCAAACAAAATTTCCTCAGAGTCAGGGTGTGGGCGCTCACTGCTAGGAGCATATCCATCCAATTATATATATCCAGCTTCAATAAGTATTGGTCGGCTGCTGTACAACAGAAAAACAAGGCATGTTTGTGGAGGTTGCGTTGAGGTTGCGGGTGTCCGAAGTAAAGGAGAGAGGGTCATTAAGCGCCCATTGGATAAATAAACTTCTCGCTCGGACCACTACCACCATCTCGACGTGCTAACATTCAGCACTCAGCACTCTTCTCGCTCATATTCTCGTCAATATAACCAGGCAGAGAGAATAAATCTTTTTGATTCCGATCCAATGATCTTTCCACCCCTGCGCGACCTCAAGGATTCTCTTAGGTGATACAAACCTCACTGGAAGCTTCTGATCACCCTTCAAGTTGCATCTTGGATAGGATCAAGAATATGGAATACAGTGGACTCAACACTTACTCTGGCGGATAGAGCGCCAGAGGCTACGTCTTGTTAAACCCCTTCCAATTTCAAAATACCACCAACTCCAATCCGCAAACGTCGACCGCATCAAATCCTTCTCGGCCACGACTACTTTGAATGCATCAAAATCCCGCTATTTGAGGCGAGCAATATGCCCCTCAAATCCCCTACATTGACGCTTCAAAGGGTTTAAACAACTGGCGAGATAGACGATAGCGGCCGTGATGGATGTGGAATTGACAATCAGAAGCACTGACACCTGTAAGCTTCATAACCATTTGTTTCCTGATGGATGAAACACTTACCACAATATTAGAACTACGTTTTGGACTAAAACCCGTGTAGGGGTGCTGCGAAAACTAGAATGAGGAGCATGGTGGTTAGGATTGAGCTGACTTGGCACACACGATTCGAAGATCCTACATTGTTTAGGTTGGATGAGGTGTCGAGCTTTGAGCTTCAGGACATACTAGCGCTTCATGGCGCTTGGGATAATGTCATGACTGCTGCGTTCAGACTCGTTTGATCTGACTTCTCGTTCCGCAACGAGCAATTCTTCACTCGACTCAATATTTAATTCGCTAATCGTCAATCTTTCAACGTTTTTCAAGGGTCTTTGAGCTGTCGAACTGCTCTCGCTGTACGTAACTTCAAGCATCGGAACGCTCTGAATTGTCGCCAGGCTGAGCTCTGAGCACCGGTAAGTGTAATGTCTGGAAACTTTGCATCCGCCTATTCTAACGTTTTGTTGGTCTAGACACCACTTCGCACCCCTGCTAGGCCTACGGGGTCTCTCACTATCCTTACCCCCTTCATCATTCAACCTAACCCTCTCCTCCCTCCTCTTCGGCCTCGATTTTCTTTTCTGCCTCGACCACCCAATCCTCTTCATAAGATACGCATTCCGTTTCCTCTGTACAGCAGGTAACACCGGTGTCCTCGCTGAAAGGTGGAAGCGGTCGTTTTCGTTCCCGTGTCGAGGAGAGGAACGGTGATGACAACGATGGAGGCGATGAAGGAGCTAGGAACGAATGTGACGATAACGACCTCGCCATAACCGGTGGAGAGAAAGATGGGGGGAACGGTATTGGAGACGGCGGTGGTGTTGGTGGTGAAGATGCTAGAAACCCTATCGACGACGACGAAGAAACGTCTAAATCCAGGCTAGACGTTGACGGCAGACTCGTCTTACTCGTCGTTCCACCCACCTCTCGAAGCGCGTACGTCAGGTTGAAGCTCTCTACCCCAATGTCGATACCGACGAGGCCCATGCATTCTTTGAACGCGTCTCCGACCCAGTTACTCCAGTCAGAGGTCATGTCTAGCTCAACCCGGTCAAAATCAAGGCCAACACACCCCTCGCCCCCGGCGACAGTTTCCTCGTAGAAGGTGAATCCAAGGAAGGAGACCTCAGGGCCTCACATGCACAGCTGCGGCCGTTGGAAATCTGTAATGAATCAATTCCTCAGGTTCCAAATGGCGACTACGAGAACACGAAATACAACCTAGTACACAATAAAGAACCAGCAACCCGTGTGACGAAATCAATGGATGAGAGCCGGTGAGGGACGACGTGGACTGATACAACTGGTGAGCACTTTCACTACTCCTGCCCGCTCGAGGACATCGTCTCAACCTATCTGATTTCCACTTCCTTTGCTCCGCGGTGATGCCTTCTTCTCAATGTTTGCATCATTACAAGATTGCTCACAATAATACAGTCTCCTGCTTTGAATGTGGTTGTGGAACAACTGCGCTGGGGAATTATACCAGATTGCACGGGGAAAGTTTGGACTCTGTGATGTAATGGGTAGGAGCGGAGACAATGAGGCCTTGGTCAGATACCGGGCTGCGAACTATGGACGCGAGCTGAATGAGCTAGGAACAACGTGGGTTTGTATGATCGGTGCCGGTGAGTACTCGTACCACACTTACCCGCTCGTGTACACTGTCTCATGCCACCCTCCAATTCTCAGGTGGAGCAGCCACCATTTAAGAATCTCACGAGCCGGTGAGGGTTTTTGTACGCATACTAGGTGGATGATCTCTCATCAGAAACTCTACAGGCACAGACTCAAGAGAATGGATTGATCCACGCATACCTCCAGCAAGTTAGGGATCAGTCGCACTGTTGGAGTACACGAATAAGTTCCATTCCAGTTCTGAAGTTTTCATACATTCTTTGAACCTTCTTCAGAGATCATCCAACTCCTGTCTTCATTGAATCTCGGCTGATATGCCACTGAACCTTGTGACAAAGTTTTGACTGGCCTTGCATGATGATTCATCTGACCCTTTCACGTGTGTCGTCGAGATCACTCCAACAACGATTGATTGAAGAAAGAACAGACCCTTGGAGGTACCAGCTGTTCACGGTGTGGTTCTCTGCCATCTTGAATATAGCAGGCTACATACACAGGTCTCCAACAGAATGGCCCGCCGTCTTACATGTTCATTTTGTCATAGAGTTGGTACTGGCACACTGGGACCTCAGATCTTCAGACTGGGCTTCAAATATTGTTGTATTATTCCTGTTATCACAGATATAATGTGAGTCTATAGTCCAAACGGAATTTGCAGCCCTTTGTTCATTTTTGCAGATCATGTGGTCCTTGTGTACATGTAAGATCGAGACACTGCACCTGCAGCTTGACTCAGTCTGACTGAATAATGATAACACAGTTTTTGGACACAAACTCAGGACACAAACGATGGATTCTCCTTTGGGTGAGTAAGATGAAACTGGGTCTCAAGGCCAGCTCGGACTGATCCACAATACTTGGTTGTAGCATTGCCAACAGCTCACTCTGAATCCAGAGCAGAGCGGAGCAATAAATGCCGCTCCAAGAGCGGCTGATGTCACACAACTCTGCTCCAAAGCCACTCAGAGCAATTGAGTTGTTGCTCAAACAGCATTTTTTTCTTGGTTTCTTCCCTGGAGCACAATATAGCCTAGCCTACTCTCAACATCTGGAACAATATAAGTATGGGTAGGAGATGCAACAAACCCTATTTCGAACTGCTTTGGGTCTGTGAGAAAGGTGTGAGGTTCTTGCACAACTTTCCCACAGGTCCTATCACACCTGGAGTTGCCTCCAGGTGGTCAAATTCTCTTCTACTCATGCTCAAGACCCCCCCTATACATGTAGAAGCCATAATAAATTGAATCTGCTACTTCTGAGCCAAAGAAAATTCATATCTTCCAAGGAAAAGTTTTGGGAGTTTTTGCACTGCTCGAGCTGACTTGGAGCTGCTCAAACAGCTTGGCAGAGTGGGATTTTCTGAGCTGCTCCACTCTGCTCTGCTCCAGAGCGCCCAAGCCATGACTTGAGTGGAGTGGTTGGCAACACTACTCAGTTGGTTATAAGCGGTTCCCACAGCTGCTTTGGAGCAATCCTACCATTGGTAATCAACATATTCTCCATAGTCGGTGTCCTGACCTGAACGTGTATAATGGGTGGACAACTACTTGCCGCTGTGTTCTCCCATCTGAACAATATCTTGGGTATCTGTCCTAAAGCGCTAAACACTAAGATGGCAGCAGAAGTCGACTAGCAGAGACAACAACGGAGATGACAGAGGCAGCAAGCAGAGAGCAAAAGCAGATAAAGAACTGGTCCCAACAACAAGTTAGATATATTGTAGATGAAGGAGAAGACAGAAGTACTACTCACCTGGTCCCAACAACAAGAGGTCAAGATGAGGGACCAGGTGTAAACCACCTAGCTTATATACTAGAATGTGGGTCATGCGAGAATAAAGAAAGATAATAGGGAACAAGGGGAGAACAATAGTAGTCCAGGTATAGAACAAGAACGAGTCTGGAACGAGTAACTGTTGTATATAAAAGAACAATGAGAACAATGGAAACAAGGGATGGGATAGGTTGTGAAGACGATGTGAAAGAACAAGAATGTAGGAAGAAAAGATGTGGAATGGAAACTGAGTGTCTAGTAGGCGTCAATGTAACAAATGGGCCTCAAAAGGGGAATGGGCGCTAAGAAATGAAAAGATAGGGGAAAAGCAGCACTTCATGACAGTATTGTTATTATTGCTCTGATCTCATTTGGGTATGTCTTCTCTCAATTTCATTTCGCAGGGACTCCTATCATCCTTCTTGCCACTATTTATCTCTTTGTGGCTACCAGGTTCTTTATTGGTTTGACACCTATGCCTGGATCCTCAACACCGTGATTTTCATCAGCCCACTAGCTGTTGGAGGCAAGAACCTCAATCTCAGACCCGAAATTGCAACACCTACAGCGGCAGCTATCATATCCTATGGGACGTCTACTGGAGTACCTTGTGCATCATGAGGCCCAATATGTGCAGACTACAAAATCTATCATCAAACAACATTTCTGTGTAAATGGGATATCAACTGGTCCTACTTGGTCCCTGCCACACAGATCCAACAGTCTGGACTAATGAAGGTCCCAAATTGACTGTTTCCCTCTACAACTATTTCAGTGTTCTATTTTTGATGGTAGTTACCCCCAAATACCCTGTTTGAGTACCCAAACCCAAGCCTAACACTATTTTGAGAAGTTTCTGGGACACATTATCAGTGCCGCACTTGCTGCAGCTGCTCCCACAGTACCTTCCTGGTCAGCAATACTAGAGGATGGCAAGAGTTTTGGCAATCACATTGCTGCAGTCCTTGAGCTGGTTGAAGGCTTTGGCAAGTTCTTGGTCATCACCACCACTTTGGCGTTACCTGCCCAGATACACGTAGTAAAAAGCATAGATTTTAAAGCTGTAGAGTACAAAATACGCCGGCAGGGATCAAACTTAGAGTCCAATAATACTCAGTTTGACCGATGGTAGAACCACTTGACTATGAGAGCTCAACAAGTAAGGGATATGAACTGGAGAAGTGACCGACGGTTTAAATAGGATTATCAGAATCTTATTGAATGTTCTAGAGTTGGACCAACGGGCATACAAAATATACTAAGGCAAAGACACTACCTAGAAGGACTCGTTACTAAAGTTAATAGAACCGTTGTAAGGACTGAGTTTGAGACCAGATAAGTTAGGACTGCTAGTAGTCTCTGACAGCGGTGAAGTATAAGGTCTAGTCATAAACTTGATAGCGTCGGTGGGGTTAAAGAAGAACATCCAGATTGGAACTGCTTCACAGGGAGTAAGCGCGGGAATGGCGTTGAAAACGGCATCCACCCAAGCTCTTGGAGCACCAGGAATAAGAGCTGTAGAAGGACTCCAATCTCTGCGATAGCCTGAGCATATGATCCTATCTGAGGGTCGAGTATGTCTCGGAAGGTGGATTTGTCAGTTTGGGGAGCGAGGTATAGGAAGTCTTGTAGAGGGTTGAGACGCATAGCAGTGTTGCGTAGGAAGGGGTCTTCTTGGCTACAAAGAATGTAAAACTGAAGGAACAAGGCGGAATAAGCCTCTCAATTTCCAGTGCAGAGTGTGTCGAGTTGTTTAGCACGATGAGAGAGACCCATCGGGTGAATAATAGCCTTTTTGAAAGGAGGATGGATCTCTTGAGAAGAGATTAGTAGAGGACTGTAGATAGTCTATTAAGGCATACCTTCATAGATGGTCTGAAAGCAAGACAGGATATGAGGAGTGTCCATAGTATGATGAAAGTACTGGACAAAGAAGACCGGTGGTTAAAATTTTACGCCGGTGGTATGAAGTAAGAGCAAGGGATCTTATCGATGGCCTAAGCTTTTGACCGACGGGTCTTCAGGAGATTGAAGGCTTTACGCGTTAAAGGCTAGTCTAGTACATCAAAGAAGTGGTGTCTACCCGTAAAAGGTACAAAAGGCTCTGCAACAGTGTCTAGGAAAACTTCATTACACCAGGCTTTAGAATATTCAGGCAGCTGAGCCATAACTGTACTAAGGAATCCCACTCACATTATACTATGGGCATACTTCTTGACCAAGGGGGTAATCCTAGTAAGTTTGTTGTAGGACTCTTCAGAAAGAGCAGTTAGCTTGTAGAGAAAAGCCTGAGCAGGATTGCTCTGGGATAAGAAGAAAACGGCTGCCGGGCAAGTGTGTCTGGCAAGAATAAAGTGTTGAAGGAGCAATGCCATGAAACCGTCAGGCGAGATAACAGTAGAACTGAGCATAGCCAAACGCCAGAATCAATGATAGGGAAGGTCGCCAGCCATTACTCCATTGGGGTGAGCAGGGTAGATCTCTATAAAATAGAAGTTAGACTATTAGCCTTTCAGGAACAAGAAGACTGTCGATCATGACACACTTTGTAGAACTTCTGAACTAGTGTGGCTACAGGCCATTGCCCGTCAGGAGCTTTGTCCCAGAAGTGTAGAGTAGGCATTGAGCAAGTAGAGGAGTGGGTTAGAGTACGTTGGAAGGAATGTAGCTCAACTTAGGACAAGAGAGATGTGGAGAGTTGGAAGCATGTAGTTCCGCAGAACTAGGATGACTAAGCAAGAAAATTGCTAGAACCAATAAGAGCTTATGGATTGTGTGGATAGTCCCGGCGGGCTGAGTCAGAACAAGCTGGTGAAACTATAATCTCTGAGCACACCATCGATAGGACTGACGGTCTCAACTTCATAGGCAATATTGACCGACGGGGCAGGATTTTACCTTTTCGGGCAACATTTCCACAGAAACATAGAATAAACAGGCAGAATAGATAATTAGTACAATAGTTAGTTAGACGAGTATATAAGGACGTAGGAATTATGTAGGTTCCTCAGCAAGTACTACCTACATTAGTAGGAAAGTTCGGAACACCTGCCCACACGCATTAGCATAAAGCAGCTTTGTATCCTATCTAGAGCAACGCCCGGTTTCTGTAACAGGTTCCGTGAATTGTCGAGAATAGAAAGTCTTTGAATCACATAAGTTGATTGTTTGAATCGTCTAAGCCGTACCATCGTCCTCATTTCGTTGTTGTATCATTTGGCCCATCGAGTGGTCTTGTTGTCCGTCATTGTCGTATAAGATCCATCGAGAGGTCTAGCTGTATCGCCCGTCGAGAGGTGTTTCGTCCGTTGAATATCGTATTTTGAACTGTTGTCTTGTTTCTTTGTCTTTACCTTTTCCCGCCGAATCAACCAGTCTCCAAGTTACAACCAACAGAGTTACCTATTGTTCTGTCTATCTTTAGCAGGGCGTAACCTTTGTCAAGCCGACACATTCCTAGCATTCTCTGGACTCGTAGAAGTGTTAGTTGCACCCGCACTTTTTGTGTATAGATTATCCCTTCTACTTATGACATCCATTAATGGTGACGATGTACTCTTTCAGTGAACTTCTTTGTTCAATGGGTTTGTTAGGACATCAATTCATTGCTCATTTTCTGTTGATATAGGTCTTGGTTTGATGAGCATCTCACAAATATTCACCAAGACACTGATATATGTATACTCTTTGATTGCCACAACAATGTAAGTATACCTTGTACACCAGGTAGTTGATCCTTAGCAGTAAATTTTCTAGCGTTATTCCAATCTCCATTGTTGATGCCACCCAGTTCTTCCAGATGTTCCAACAGAATATCAGTAAGGTTCTGCCTCACCCGCATTGAACTTTGCCTCACCAGTGTTCTGATCTCATAGACCTCATCAGATACTGGTCCATATTCTATGCTGCAATCGTTCTCGCTGAGCATTTTGTCGTCATTGCAGAGACCTTGCCTATTTGAGGTCTGATTCCAGCATCAGGACTCTGCCACTCGAGATGGTCATGGATTCTGTATGTGAGGAGATGTAGAGCACTCATCAATCATTCAACACCTCAACCTATCATGTAATTCAGACCCTCAATAATCACGAAGCTTGACTCGAGGCTGCTACTCAAAGACATGTGTCAGTTTGCATGTTTTGTTTAGAACACATGCCTGCCTCTCTGTGAGGCTATCACAAAGAGTGGTGTATGTGTCTTCATACAGATAGCCCAAGACCACTCTTTTGCTGATAGTTCAGACAAGGTATTGACCACTGGTAGTTGGAATGCCTCATCCAACCAAAAGTTTGAAAGGTTAATGGATGAGAGACAGGTGAGGACAAGAGGACACATGCCTTTTCCACCTGCCCACGCCACTCAACTTACATTTCTTTCTTTAGTATACAGGTTCTGGTGCCACAAAGACTCTTTGAACCATCACTAAGGAGGTTATGATATAGATACACACGAATCTGATGAATCTGCATGTCACCTATTTGACTGGGAATCATGATATTGATATTTATTACTAGGGCATGTAGTACTGCGGTTGTTATAAGTCCCTTAGAACCGTTCCTTGAGAACTGTTTGATGGCACAAGGACTTCTGTCAAATACTGTTATCTATTGTCAATAGTCAAGCTGAGAATGGGTCAAGCATGATTTGTTCTCCAAGGTTGCACCAAGTCTGACTTTATGTTTTAAAGTCCCAGCAGAATTAGTTGCCTCAGTGTCAAATTTTCAAATTTGGAACTGCTGATAGAGCTGGCTGACACTCCAAGTGACCTTCTCACATACACATTATTCCAGCTCCAAGATGATTCAGAATCAACAAGACTATTGGTGCAAAGTGGATGAGAGTGGAGGAGGTGTTTTTGGAAATCTATCTGGGAGGGCACTTGTAGCTATAAGACTTGCAGTAGAGAGGAAGGTCAAAGATTGAGCAATAGGATTACAACAGCGAAATCTATAAATAAATAAATAACAAAACTGTACAGATTGGATGTGGTAGCTAGGGATAAAGGCAAAACACTGAGAAATTGAAGAAGTGAGCACAAAGGCAGAGAGAATGTCAAAAGAAAAAGGATCTGTAAAACAGAACAGAAGAAGAAATCTACACAACTTGTTCAAGAAGCTCTATGGTATACACCGTTAACTGGGACAAATTAGACTGCCTTAGTCTGACTCTGCTTCATCTCTACCTCAGGCTTTGGGTCCTCCATACAATTCTCGAGGTTGCTAGTCTGTGGATTAGACTGAATATCCATGGCAGCTTGTGGCATGCTTGTGCCCAGTCCTGTTCTTTGCCAGGATGCTTCCTCAGACAAGTGGATTGACATCATTTGCTGTTGAACACTATCCACAGAGTTGCCATATGCAACACGCACAAAAACCAAGGTAGGTGCTAGACCCTGCAGAATAAAAGAAACAAGATAACTCGCAAGATAAAACATGATATACAAAAGCACGCACCGACATGAGGACTGCAGCATTACCAAGATCAATTGGGCTTAAACCTATATGGTCGGGATCCAGAACACGATTTACCACCACAGTGGTGATTCCAGTAGCTGGGTACAACAGCCCAGACTCAAGGCTGCAAAGGACAATGAACCACATGAGACCTACAAAGAAAACTAGAGTGTGAGGACCCACTTACATGGCAGTAACAATTGCCTTGTGTCTTGGTTGTAACTGTAGCACTCCTGAGTGCCGTCCCACTTCCTGACTGATCCACCAGATCCTACCCGCTGAGGTCCATAGAGTACACAGTTAAAAGGACAGGTTGAATTTGGAGCTCACCTGTCAGCAATGACAAAAAGCCATTAAATACTGAGAGTGCTATTGAGTTTCCATCATCAATCTGTCTCCCTTGAATGTAGATATGTTGCAGGGTGGACAGTCTAAACTGACTGATAATTACCATTATTGCAGTTGCAAGATATATCCCTGGTTGAACAAACTTTTCATCAACACTGAGACACAGGCTTGGGTGGCAAATGAGATTGAAAGTGGATAGCTACCATTCAGTACCAATGAAACTCCACCAAGGGTGTACAATACAAACCTCCTAGATCCCCAAAGGATGTAGCACCGGTGAACCTGGATTGAAAAGGGAATCAGAACCTTGTATGCAGCACAAGATATCAAACTCACAAGCATGATATCAGCAAGAATGCTGTTGTGATCTGTGTATCAGTAACAAAACAATGCAATGTGGGCTTGGACACACTTCATGAGGGGGTATAGAAGGTCAGTACTAGTTCTGGTCAGAAGGATGGGATCATGAGAGTGCTCAAAGCCAAAGGATACAATCAACAACTTACCCCCAAAGAAATTCTATTGAGTCACCCTGCACCATATACCTTGCAAAAGGTTCAAGGTCTTGCATTTTGGCAGCATCAAACTCAATAACACTTTCATGTGCTATACCATATGCATATAGTGCCACATATAGACTTGCAAAGGCAAACAAGAGCACTGTGCACACTGGGTATAGTCCTGAACAAGACCTTCGCTGATGGAGGACATGCATGCAGAGCCCAAAAATGATTGTGTACATCCCTGTTTGGCAGAGACTTTAACAGTGATTAGGATGAGTTTGCCAATGCTCACCATAGATCAGGAACATGAGCTGGTGAACTGAACATTTAGGAAAGCTCATAGATGACACTAGACACAGGGTGACTCACTGAGAGTGTGGCAATTGGTTTCACAATAACTGACTGGACTGTGAGGTAGGGTCCCAGGGCCTCTTCCAACTTGTCTTGTCGGGAGGCCATCTTTTTTCCTTAGGGAAGAGGGGACAGAGAAAGAAACTTGTCTCTCCATGAGCCTCAAGTGAAGTCTTTTATATGCTCTCTCTTGATGCCATCCCTGTATTGTATATGGTGAAGCAACACAATGTCAATACTGGAATTCCAACCAGAGCTCGAGCGAGGTGAGCCCGCAGCACGATTCCAATCTTTCAATGAACCAATTAAGATGCCTGCCACTTCCAAAATAGAATGATTGGCCCCAAGATAGCCGACGGAATAGATGTCATACGAGAAGCCAAGGGAGGTGCTAGTTGTGTCACACAAAAGAGAACTTGGACACCTACTACGACGCCATAGAACGACCGTCCCACTTTGTATCTGAAGCCACCCGACTGAGGAGCTGGAAGGACTGGACGATCGCCCCTCCAGCATGCCAGCAATCGAGTATGCGCTACCTCCCTGCCACACCATAGAGCTGTCCAGATTCATCTTATGCACGTAAGTTCGTGTCATGGTCATACCTTTGAAATCATTTCACCCCCAAGACCACTGGCAGAATCGCGAGTGTCAGTACAGAAATGGGAATCGAGTATCATTCCGTTCTATTCTCCGTGATCAAAAGGCCAAGTTAGGGGGATGGCCCTATCAAGCGAATAAGACTTGCGGACAGTGTTACCAGGTCGCTAACTTCCAAGCAATCACGAGTCGATCAAATCGGATATCATCATCATGCGTCGACATTCTTGTTTATCAGGAAGGGAACCCTCTCTTGATCGGGGTGACCACACGTCAGGTCAAACGCTACATACGCTCTCTGCAGTAAAGACCGATCAGCACAGGACAGTGACAAATGAGAGCAGAGGACAGCGTACCTCTCATTCCACTCCCCAGCTCTTTCAACCGGAAAGGTAATTCTCTTCGACGCGTGCGCGTGCGGCGTCCCCCGTAGATACCCTCTGAATGGCAACATTAACAGCGGGGGTCGCGCGATTTCGTCGGGTTGAATTGCGCGTACGAAGGTTCTTGACGTTGAAAACTGATAGATCATGGCAGCACAGCAGCATTAGTGTCGTCCTTGTGTTGAAATTGAAAAAGAGATTTGCCCCACCACCGCTAGACGGCAGTACACATTCGAGCACGTCGGGCCATCGGGTAGCGGTCAGTGCGTTATTTCCAACCTGAGCTTGAGTTTGAGTGCAAAAGGCTCAAGTGCTCGAAGGTTGATACTGGAAAATCGAAATGCGTGAAGCCCTTGATGATTTACTCGGGTCGAACGATGGTGATCTAACCGGAAGACATCGACAGTAAACCGTCGTTCTGAGGCCTTGAGGAATCAGAATAGCAGCTGGTGTATGGCGTAACAAAGAACGCAGACCATATGTTGCGAGCACTAGGCTCCGTTTCGCCACATCCACCCACACGAAAAGTGTACTTGAAGAACGTCGACGGTCATGATGGAGGTTTCATCGCCAACAGCCCGAGTCGGGTGCGGACAGAGAATAGGGCTCAGGCTGGCCCTATTGAGGACAATAGAATGGCCCCATGGCGGTGCATCGAGCACCAATGTCTTTTTCTCTTTATTTTCCGTATGCCTCGCAGATCGGATCGAAGCCTGTATTGTGTGTGATGTGGTTCAGATGGAAAAAAGAAAGCTCGCCCCTCGCCCCTCGACGATGCGGTGGGTTAAAAGTCGAGCTGCACGAATGAGGAGGTAAAGCGCAGTGACGGCGCAAAAGAAAATGGCGCCGGCCAAAGCTGGTAGAAATCCCATTCTAGTCTTCGTATCTGACCGAACGTATTGGCAGCATACGACGCTGAGGTGGGCATCGGCCGCGGGAAAGACAGAAATAATGGTGGTAGAGACAAAACAGGAGATCGAGAGCGAAGTAGATGGGGTGTTGAAGGAAAGTGGCAGTCCGAGTTCATCCAACTTTCAAGAGCTTGAGCTTGGAGGGACCAGGAAAGATTGCGATTTCCGTCGAGTACGAAGGTTCTTGTCACTTGACGTTGAAAACTAATAGATCATAGCACAGCACATTTAGGATGTAACTGGCATAGATCTCCTGCCAGTTTTCTCGGGCTCACCGTTCCCATGTGTCGAAGTTGGAATCGAGATTCGCCCCGCTGGACGGCAGTACCATTCGAGAACGTCGGGCCGTGTAACGGCTGACCGCTGACCGCTGAGTATGCAACTCGAAACTTGAACTCGATCTCTTCGGAGTTCAAGCAACTCTGAGTACCGTACACGGTACAGACTGCGGAGGAAGGAGATTGAGCGGAAGTGTAAAAGGTTTCAGAGGTGAGAAACTCTCGCTGATCGGCTAAAAGCGGAGCGCCGATTGTCCGAAGACGCGTGCATTCTCCTTTGGGGAACCAACATGATCATCGGATTGGAAATAAAGTTCTTGGGACAATACCTGCAATTGGTCTCTTCCTCATCCTCCCTGGAGTTCTGCCGGCTCTTCGCTCTTCGCTGATTCGGTTTCACTCTCTCTGACAGACAACACACAATGAAGACGGAGGAGAGAAGGATTCAATAATAATCTGGTTCTCTGATTGCAGGTGACACGGATCGATAGAAGAACAGATCTAAGGACAGAAGGACAACAAGTAGAGAGCGAAATCGAGAAGAGAGAACCTACCTACTCGAGCCTAGCTTGATGCATCGCGATCGCAACCCCCCAAACAGTCACGACGCGGAAAAAAAAACAACCCATGCCTCTCCTCCTCCTCCTCCTCGCTAACCCTCGTCCTCCAACGAAGCCTCGATTCTCGCGCCCGTCGTAAAATCCTCTGTTCCCCAGCCCCCATTGGCAGCACTCCAACCCCAACCGTAACAGACTTCACCTCCAACGACTACCTCTCCCTAACCACCTCCCCCCTCCGCCACACCTACGTCCTCCACACTCTCCAAACCAGCCCACACATCCTCGGTTCGGGAGGGTCGAGGTTACTCGTTAACCCGGAGGTACATCATAAATTCGAGAGTCGTGCCGAAAGTTTTCAATCTCCCTACCCCCGGGGAAGGCCTAGGGAGGAGTGTATTACAATTCAACTCTGGCTACGACGCCAACGTCTCCTTTTTCTCTACGGTCCCTCAACCGGGAGACGCGGTCGTGTACGACGAGCTCGTGCATGCGAGTGTACACGACGGAATCCGTGGGGGGTGTCGGGCGGAGACGAGGGTTTCGTTTCGGCATAAAGATGTGGGGGATCTCAGGCGTGTTTTACGGTCTCTATCTCTCCAACAACAATAACAACAAGGAAGGAAGGGGAAGACGGCATTCGTGGCGATCGAGTCGTCGTGTATTATGGATGGGACATTTGCACCTCTGAAAGCGTTTGTGGATGTGTTGGATGAGACAGATGCGTATCTGGTAGATGAGGCGCATGGGACGGGTGTGTATGGCCCAAGGGACGTGGGAGGGTCGCGTTGGAAGGCTTGGAGGGGCCTCCGAGGGTGTTGCGCCGTTCAACGTTCAACCACGACGAGCTCTATGCCTTCCTATATCCTCCGTCCTCTCCCAACTCTGGAAGGCTCTCTATTGTCAGCACCCTCAAACTACCCACCTTCCTCCGTCGAGATGTTTTGTCAATTGATGACCTCAGCTACCTCAGTCGCTACAGCTCGAAACCATCTGCTAAATATCGTCCTTTCCTTTTTCTCTACGACGCGTCTTGTCCGTTGACAGTCGCATTGCCGGCCTGTACACTGCTCTAAATAACGTTTTCCCTCATAAGTCGACGCCGCTCAGATTCCCTACTCTTACGACGGCGTCAACTTTGGCTACGACGAAGAAGATGAAGATGGCTACGGGGAGATAATGCAGGAGGATTGCTGGATGACGTGGAAGGGTCTTGTCCGTCAGCAGCTGGACTCCTTTGACGAATTCGTTCAGAACACGATGCAAGAGCTGGTGGATGAAAACTCCGATCTTATTATGGACCAGACGGATTCAAGCAGGAGATGTGAAATCAAGTTTGGACAGACCTACCTTCCGTCACAGAGTCGTTGTACCGGTTTTCCCGCAAGAGGCCTGGTTGAAGAACCTGACGTACTCCGCGCCGCTGTACATTGAGATGAAAAAGAGGTGTCGAGTGGGCATGAGGAAGGCGGTGAGACGGTATGGGATACTGAGAATGATAGCGGGGTAGAGGTAACGAAGGTTTGGATAGAAAAGGTATGTGGCTCTTCACTCAAGAATGTGCAAGATGTTACCTTAACAGTGATCTCTCTGCCGCCTAGGTGCCTATCATGTTACATTCTACGTTCTGCATTCTTCGCGGCCTTCAAGACCAGAATCTATACGACCTCAATGAGTGTCCCTACGACTTTAGAGGATACTTCATCACCAATCGTATTCGAAGAAGTGCTCATCGCTCGGGAGCGTATGGCTACCAATCATGTACACGTATTCGCAAAAGCACAGCCCTCCCCCCCATCAACTTCCTGGCAGAAGTTCGTAGTGCAGTCGAGAAGGGTGGGAAGACCATCAGTTAGTTCCAGATCAAAATGTTTCACCGAACCCAGGAGCAATCCGTAAGTTCATGTCCTTCTTTTCCGGGCGCTCAAATGATTCATGAGCATTTTCAGCTTGGAAACGTTATGGAAGCCACGATACCATATATCAAAGTCGACATTCCGATTTGGGGTTGTCTTCCGCGCATGGAGAAGTCGGAGCACGTCCTGTTGATCCTCAGACAGGCCTTACTCGCTCTGCGGTAGGCCCTGTCTGGACAGCTAGGGTAGTGTCGCTGAACCTGGGGCTGCTGACGTCCGGATGGTCTAATCGAGTGTTCAGGCTGTCGAACTCAGGAGGCTCTGGGGGGGCGCATATACCCTTCGCCAACACTGGCTGCTAGGGCTCTGGTCGCTTCGCCCTCTCGTGCTTCTGGCTCGGGTCCACACCCCCTCCCCCCGTTTCTCCACCTCGGTTAACCAGGGCGTAGAGGGAGAAAGGTTGTGTTAGTCTTCCTCAGGACGCTCGTGGTGGAGATTTAAGATAGCACAAGGCGCCTCGGTAACGGGAAGAACGAACGAGAAGCGTTGTGGTAGCTGATATTGACGGTGAAGAGACTGTCAGAAGTGCCCGGCGCTATCGAAAGGTAGTGCGGTCTGAACTACAGTGGAAGGATCGCTTGTAGTTGAGCTATTCGAGTGGCGGAGGTGAGTGTCAACAGTTCTCAGAAACCAACGATTTCCCTCGATGCTGACTTTTGCTCAGTGGCGCTGAGGGAGGCGGAAGCTATGAGACCAGGAGAACTGCAATGCGTGTCGCCCGCGGACCGACCTCTGGATGGCTGCCTGTCGCCGCCATGTGACAAAAGAAGAGTCAAAGAAGGCAAAGGGTTGGGAAGCAGATACTCTCACGTCTGGCAAACTAATTCATTTCGCGCATTACCTACGTAGACGGACATGTACACGGCAGAGTAACTACGAGCAAACTCTTCCATAACGGTTCGAGCGTAAGGATGTATAACAACAGAGTTTCCATATCCGAGACGCTGAAGTAGGTGAATCTCGGAAGGGTACGGTCGGAGTCGGGCAATAGTATGTATGGTCAATGCAGAGTGAATTTCTAGGAATACTGAGTGAAGAGGAATCCGAGGTGCGAGCGAGGCATGTTCTACGCAAGAACTCGACCATTGAACCTCCCACATAGTTATCCTCAAGAGTCCTCTCGCCTTTTCGACGCCAATCGGCTAGTCTCTAGCAAACACAGCTCCACCGCCCGTCTGCCTTTGCTCTGTCGAGACATATAGAGCCCGTTCCTGCCTCCCTTGTTCCCCTAAGTTGGCCGCTGTCAAGCTTATTCTTCTAGGCGGTATAATCAAGCTCTCGGTCGTCTGCAAGCCCTCGTCCGACACTATGCCCTCGCACAGCTAGACAGCCTTTTTAGCGCCAGTATCCTAACGGGCAAGAGGGGCGGAAAGTAGAGGCTATAGTATCAGATTCAGACACTGCGATCGGAAGGAATTGGAGGTGAGGAAATGGACTGCAGGCTCCGATCTGTTTCGTTTATGGCGAAGTCACGGAGCCGTGATTGAGCCATATGCTTGCGAAGAACTCGACGTCGAGTGAACAGAGGAGTCACATCATCTTCAAATGGAACGATTCGACACGGGAGGGACGTCCTAGCTCTCCGACAAGACTGATAATTCGTGAGCTTGGCCTTCAGTGTATTGTCGGTCTTTGTCGCCGACGGTACCCTCTCCATTTGTAAATTAATCCAGCTGTGTCGCCCTTATGACTTCGTCCTCAAGCTGCATCGGACTTCCAGATGTCCTATTGACGTGTTGACTGAGAAGCACACCCGCCAATGGTGTTCAAGGGAAACCAAGCGTATGCAATACAGAGTGCCGGTAGTGGCGTAGGGGACGGCTGAAAAAAGAGATAGCTCCGGGGCATGCAGAATGCGACGGATCCAGTGAATTGCAAGACATGGATGAGCGATGCCGGTTGGTGTCTTGATAGGCCCTGGCGACAGTTATATGGTTGGAAACAGAGCCAATCCGGAAACATGCCTATCAGATTTTTAGCGAGAACGAGATGAGGCCGAAGAGGCGACCACGTACTAGTGATGCTCACTGTTTTGGTGTCTGCATCCGTCTTCTACAACTCAGCTACCATGGTACGACGGTCCCTCAAAACCTGGTGACTGCTCATTACCTAGCCCTGTTTGCCCTCTCTCCGACCTATCCCACTCCCTGTCTCCTTCCCAACACGCCTACTAATGTTTTCAAAGGACCAGACCGTTCGAGTACCTTACTCGTTGTACAAACGACAGGTTATTCGACGATTGTAGGGCGGAGCGTATGAGATGAATCTTGAGGTAGTGGAAGGGTGATGAGCGCACATCAACGGAAGACAGGGAAAGAAAATTACCACATACCTCGCAAGTCGCATCTGAACCAGTCTGTAAGGTCGAAAGTCTTGAGGATAGCCATGGCGTTCATTCGAGAGGTCTGGCTCAAGGGCCGTCAGAGCCGGATTGGTGACGCTTTGACTGTTCTGTTCTCGATACATCTGGTCGGCCAAGTTTTCGTCGATCCCTTTAAGTTTCTCGGGATGGACACCTACGTCCTTCATCCTTGTCCGACGTTCCCGACTCTGTGTGCAGATTTCCGCTGTTTTGCTTTTGAATCGCCTAGCATCAAGTAACGTGGGTGGGGAATACGTCTATTACTGTGAGAGTTTCAGGTGAACACAGTGTAGGTGAATAGAGGTCGAGTAATTCGAGGAAGGACTTGCCTGTGGGACTCAGCTGACGTCCGAGGTTCTTCATTTTAGATAGTTCGCTATTTATCTCAATACACCGTGACCTCAATCTATGCCTGGCAATAGAGAAATTAGATCAAGTGGTGAGTAGACCACGTTGAAACGACAGCGAACTGTTGAGAAGACGGGCGTCGGAGGAAGACTCATATCGCGTCTAATGGCAGGCGCTCACACAACCTCGAACTCGGACCGTCATCAACAAACACGACAAGCAAAATCGATCTGCAAGCCTCTACGTATCTCCAAGTCAAACAACCTGTAAAAATACCATCGGCGTGCAAATTGGACGACAATTATGGGACGCTGGTCAAGGCTCCCGACATCTTCCTTCCAGCTCTCGCCGCTCGCGTTACCCCGATTTATGGTAGTTGTACTCCGCATTGCGCAATGCTTCTATAACCCCATCCTGCGTGATATACTCTCGCTGGTGACTTCTTTGAATCAGAACCTCGAGCGCCTACATCCTTACCGCAACGATGAGCTGTTAGGATGCTGGCCCTACTCGCATAAATCTCGACACAAACATACGATGCGTGGACTGCGTGGACTTCGTGGACGATTTCTCTCCGAAAACAAAGTAGCTGATCGAAAGGCTGCTAATCCCAAAAGCCCCGGTGGAGACTGCAGAAAACGACGTAGAGGAAGAGCTGATAGAGGAGGAAGTCGAGGAGCCGCCAATGATAATGGATCTTGTCAACGTCTACCAACCACAGCAACAACCATAACCAGGCCCAAGTCATCTTCACTAGCAACACTCTCCCGTTCATCCATCCCAACTTCACCAACACCAACACCAATCACCAGTACTAGTACCAGCACCCCCCGTCAACTCTGCGCCAATCACACTCACCTCTCTCTATCCCATACACCACCTGCAACACCACCATCATCCCATCCCCACCATTTTTACGGTATTCAGATGCACCACGTACCACATCCCCAGGCACATGCTCGTCCTCACCATTCTGCGCTCAATTTCAAACAGCAGTTGTACCCTGACCAAGTCAACTAAACAAAATCTCTACGTATCGATACCCAGTGGAAATAAACATTATTCGACACTTCTCTGTCTATTCACTCAGATGGAAGCCAACATCGCTGTGGTCATTTGTCCGCAACTCTGCATTCTGCAATTGGAAGCTTCTTATACAGAAGGCCCAGATGCGGCCACAGATTAGTCCAGCAACACCAATGGGAAACACGATGAGAACCTCACTACCCGAGGTTACAGCCTTCAACTTTCCTTCTCGGGTATTCTTTGCGCTTCTTCAGAACAGTTGTAAGCCACAAGTGTTACTTCTGTGCACACTCGACGAGTCCCGGGCTCACAAGATCGATACCCGTGCCTTCCTCATCGAAAGACGAGTCAGATGGTGTTGGACAACCCACTCTTGGCTTCCGAGAGGACGTACTGTCCTCCCTCCCCGTTGAATCGCGGTCTTTCCACTCTTGAATATGTCATCCCACCTACTTTCAACATCGATATTTTGAGCATCTCTAGTGTTCCGCGATGCTTCCAAAAGTCAACAGGACCGCGCCACAGTTGCTCCTCTCGCTCCTACTACCGCGCTGCACTACATGGCAGCCGCACACACCTTGGCGATCATCATATCGTTGTATCGATTGACTTTGCACCGAAACGGCGTCAGCAAAGTCATAAACCGACGACTTGATCCAGGATAGATTCTTGAGGGGCTTCTGCAGGGCTTACTGAAGCCTATCAAACAATGAAATGAACAGTTTGTGATGGTCTGGTTGACCTCCCCTTTGTTGGGGAGTGCCCATCTTTCTGTTGCGCACGGCTCCGGGCAGTTCCTTAATGGGACCAAGCTGTGTACATATCTATCTATCTATCATGATGTTGATAGAAGCTTACAGCATGTCGAGCTCGTGTGAATCACATAGCAGTACCCAAACAAATCAAGGTCTTCTTACGACGACGACAACTTCTACTACTAGCACCCAGCGACTATGCAACATTCCACAACGCACCGTCGCCGACCCCGCAATGTTAACTACGGCAGAGATCAGAATGTTCACACCAGAGCAGGCGATTTCAATGTCAACAACATTGGGCGTGACCTCGTACAGAACGTTACCACAACAGTCTCCGATCGTGCGTTCGACGAGATCGTTTCTGAGCATGGCATACAAAGGCTGACGGATTCTTTTGAGCAGCGCACAAAGCTCTGTGGCGTACAGTCGCAGCTGTGGGAGCTTCTCACACCTCAGAGCAGCAGTACACTAGGGGAACGTGTCTCGAAGGAACTCGCGAGGACGCTCTCGGGGATATCCACACGTGGCGAGTTTCTGGTGACTCCTCTCTTCCAATCTGTTGGCTCGTGGGCAAAGCAGGTGTTGGTAAATCGGCCATCGCAATGACTGTTGCCAAAGCTTGTGAGGAAGATGGACTTGTAGCGTCTTTCTTCTTCTACAGGC
>JANHQD010002356.1:0-43020 GCA_024721195.1 Marasmius sp. AFHP31
CAGCGCTTACTTGTTTCTTTGACGCCTACCAGACGCCCGTTTCCCCTCCCCACATATTTCCTTCTCACACTATTGTCTTTTACACCTTCTTCACGACCCATTCATTCTATTGTTCTTATTGTCTTCTCTCATCTCTTAGTTACTCATTCCGGACTCGTTATTGTCTTATACTTGACTACTATTGTTTCCTTATTGTTTTCTTATTGTCTCTCCTATTCGTTCACGACTCATATCTCAGACCTCTGACTGGGTATATAAGCTAGGTAGTTTACACCTGGTCCCTCATCTTGACCTCTTGTCGTTGGGACCAGGTGAGTAGTTATTTCTGTCTTTCTCTATCTGCAATGTATCTGACTTGTCGTTGGGACCAGTTCTTCACTCGCTCCTGCTCTCTGCTCGCTGCCTCTGTCATCTCTGTTGTCGTCTCTGCTAGTCGACTTCTACCGCCGTTGCTTCTATAGTCTTAGCGTTTAGCGCTTTAGGACATTTACCGTGCTTCTCAAACAGTCCTCGGTCTCCTTCATCCAATTTCCCGGTCGGACTATCCCAGATTACCTCCTTCAGCTTTGACCATACGTCAAGGACGCTCTCGTCGCTCAAATTGGTGCACGCGCCTAGGAACTTTGCAACATGAGATGGAAGAATTTCAGGCACGAGATGGGTGGGCTGAGGGTTTTTGGCAGTAATCAAGATTTCCGGCTTCAAGAAGCAACAAACACGAATGTACGTGCTAAGATGTGATAGTGATAGTGAGCTCGGGAGACTAGAACTGAGAGTTGATAGTTAGGCAAGGGTGAGCTGCTCCATTGGACAGGTCGGTCGTCGGTCAGTTCCAGGCCTGATGATTTGCGATGTAGCCACCACGGTTGGGAGCTCGAGATATGAGGAAAGGGGAAGGTTCATCATGAATTGACGGCAGGTATTTATACGACATGTCTAAAGTCAAAGCAACTGCCGAAAAGGAAGTAATCGAAAGTAAAACAGACAAACGAAAGTGCCCCACAAAAAGCAAAAGTCTATAAAAATAATTTCGACTTTTGATTATCTCTTACCTACTTTTGCTTTTGCTTTTGCTTTTGCTTTTGCTTCTGCTTTCGCTTTCGATCGAAAGTTCCGCTCGTGTCGATGTCCTCCTGACGGTATATCCTAACTGCAGATTGTCTAGTCCAGTGATAAATCGAACACTTGTCAGACCTTTTTCGACTGGATAGCATGAACATACCATGCATTGTCTGCTCTGTCTTGCCCACAATCAACAATCACTTGTTGTCGTTGCCAATGTGGAAGAGAGGCAGAGAAAATTGTTCAACATGACATAAGCCTGATGCACGTGTCAGGCGCGTCAACAGACACACAAATCAAAACAAAGTGGACGCGTCTGCTCAGAGACCACCCGAATTCTCATTCAACGATTATATATTCATTAACCTCAAGAAAGTACTGTTCCCAAGAATCCACTAGTATGTCCACCAGTCGCAGTCACTTGGACAGTTTGTTGAACTGGAGAAATCGGATCTACCCTCCTCTTCTTCGCTTCGCTGGCGGTCAGTCGCCCAGGGAAATGTGCTCTATTGGCTTCGCAGAGCTCCGCAATGTAGCTGGTAGTATCTTCTCAGCAAATTATGCCCACCGATAAGGCACACCGCTCACCTATTCCATCTGGGCTCTGAAATCTTGCTTCCCAACTCCTTCACCTTATCCTGCATAAACCTGTCGAACAGACTCCAAAAGTCTTGACCCTTTGCAACACGTCCACCTGCTGCCTTGGTAGCATTTGTCTTTCTTGCTCTCTTTTGGACAGGCTCCTGATTCATTGCCTGAGTCGACTCATCTTCTGCCCACACAATGTCTGGATTCTCCACCACAAAGTGATGCTGATAAATGATGATGTGAGTACTTTTTCAGCTCACACGAATGACAAGATGCTTACAACCATAACAATCTTCAAAGTGACTCCATTACTGGCATAGCCCTCCGCTCCTGGGTACACATATTTTGGCCCGAGTTGACTCACAAAGGTTTGGAGGGGCACAACATTCTGGATATCAACGCTATCCCGAACCTATATGACAGTGAGTCTCTTTGCATGATCTTTTTTATGTTCTCACTTACCTGCTGTCGGAGCAAATTTCGGACTTGTCTTGCTTTGTCACCGATCTCCTTCTTGAGCAGCAAGACGCGATGAGGGCGCTTGGTGATGTGAGCAAACCCTAATGCCTCCGCATTTTTGACGCTGTATTTCTGAACGACGGCCAGTTTGCAGTGATTAGCAGATCGAGAGTACGACGCACTAAAACACACTCTTCTAGGCCTTCGTGGTGATTCAAACAATATGGGTTCCAGGCATGGTAACGCAGCAATGCGTGAATGTCCAACTACAGTGTAATGTTAGGTGAGCCGGTATTTTGACAGAGAATATGAGAACTAACCTCTTGGTCCGGAGTAAAACTAAAGTTCTTTTCTGGCGTAGCGTTCATCTCCTTCAACACTGCTTGGAATCCTCCGAGCTCTTTGTTGTTCTTCTTGGATTCATTCAGGTCCTTCAAATAAGACGTGGTGCTCATAACAATCATGAGAGTGATAGACTTTGGCACATCCTCCCTGAGCATCGATGGAATCTTGGGACATAGTTAGTGAGACATTCCTTTGACGCTTTCAGGCTTACTGATGCTATCGTCACCACTCTTTCCCTTTGCCTCTCTGTCAGCTCGCTATCCTGTGCCATCTCTTTGACATGCAACCGAAGGTTGACATCCATATTGGCTCCCATGAAGATAGGAGGCCCAATGGTTCTTGATGTCTGGAGAGGCAAAGGGGGACTGGCAATGATAGGCAAAGCCTCCTGATCACCTTCGATGAAACCACCCATATCCAAGTCATTGTTCCAGTTCTGTTTTCACCTGATGTAGTCAGTCCAAAATTTTGAGCGATTGACCATCAACTTACTGCCACGTTCAGGTCCTCATCGAGATTGAACTCGTTTGTCCCTGAAGTTGATTCAAATGTTTTTCTTTGTCTTTGACTGCCAGACGGTGAGACAGTAGAAGGAAATCTGTCATCCAATATGGTGGGTCTGCATCCGTCTGGTGTAGACATTCCAAATGTTGACAGCTGTGCTGGTGCAGGTGAGAGTTCCTTTTGGTGACGGTGAGTAGGAAGGTGAAGAGGAGGTGGTCGATTAGGTGTGACAGATAGACTCAGAGGAGTCTGATCGAATTCGGTGTGGGAAGAATGAGGCGGCAGCAAGTTGAATGACATATAGGGCCTCAAATGGGAGTGTGTTTGGGAGGACAAGGCTTTTTATACTGACGCGTTCGATTGTTGTTGTTTTGGAAAAAACGTGAGCAGGAAAACACATTGAAAGGAATAAACAGAGGCGCGTCTTGACGCTGCCACAGGAGGGGGTATAAAAGGAGGCGCACCTCCAATTTCCGCATTCCAGATCCTTCCATCCATCAATTGACACTTCACCTCAAACAATGTCTTCCACTGAGCCACTCAGTGACTCTGCCTCCAAATGTTCCAGGTTTGTACTGTCTTCATGAACACACTTGATATGCATCTCACAATTTCTCTGGGGAAGAGAGTCCCAACCCATCTATCAAGAAACAGAAGGCCCTCACATCCGAGCACGATGGTGGCACGGATAATGGCAATGGTGCCGGCATGATGGACGATCAGAATCCTCCTGAAAGCCACCAAGCCCAGATGCAAAGGAGGCATGCCAAAGGTAGGCTTAAGGCACCCGAAGAGGCTTTCGAGAAGGACAAGCATGTGTTTTGATGGTCTGGATAATCACCAAAATGACTAATGTCCTTTCAGCTATGGTCCAACGGATAGCAAGGTCTACTTTGAGCTCATTGCTGCTCTGGAAGCCCTTATCGAAGTACAAGAGGAGGGTCAGGAAGTATACAACCTTATGATGGACAATGATTTCTATCGGGACGATACGATGCAGACTTTTTTGACCAAGGAGAGAAGGCTGAGGATCAAAAGTCAGTTTCGCAAATGTGAGTGTTCTATTTACTGCAATCCGAGACTTCTATATTGACATAAATACAGGCCACCACATCACACTCAATAATACTGTCGAAGACTACCTGGTTGTTCGGGCCCATAATGCGCGTGTGGAAACTGTCCATCGAAGAATTTGCCGCATCGAAGGTGTGGAAGAGGCTATAAGGAAAATGTGGACCAACTTGCGCCTCATTTGCGGGAGGGTTAGAGTCTTCAATAATCATGTTCCACCTATCTGCCAGACCAAAGATTCCTGTTGCTGCTGGATGGACAAACATCCTGAGGAACCCTTGGAGGACCATGATATCCAGAATATTTCCACAAGCATTACTTTCATTTGTGTAATGCAGCAGCTGCTTGTAAACGGGAGGATCTTCCATTTAAGGAGCCATTGCCTCCTATGATCGGTGGGTCTTCTGGTTCCAAAGCATCCAAACCTTTCTGACCTGGATGCGGTGAAGAGGAAAATGACCAACCAAAGCTGTGGACGGAACATCGCGACATGCGTAAAGCATCCCAAGTACTCTCTGCTGTTGACACAGACACGTATGTACAAATCCCAGTAGAGTAAACCACATATAGTAAACAATTGTTATTCATACAAAAAGTAGTTTACTTCTACCAAATGTCATTTATAAAAATCTTCCAACGTTTTCCACTTTTTCTTTCTCTTTGACTTCTGTCTTGGTGTTTTGAAGAGGTCACATGCCTCACAAACTTTGTTCCCTCTCTTCACCACACTCTTCTTCTGTTTAGACCTCAGATTATCCCATTGATACAGGCCCCTTTGTCCCTCCATCAGCCGTATCGTACTGAACAGAGGTTGTTTAAGGATGTGGTTGCCTGTGGACACGGCGGTACGTCTTCCTCGAGTAATGGTGAGTCGTTTCGGGAGATCTACAGAGTTGGTTAAGTGAGCAAATGACCAGCTCGTACAAATGAAGGGCATGAATGAGTAGGGGCCCAATGTTGGGGTGTTCATCTCGTATTTCACATCTTGCTCCTGTGGAACTGCAACAGGTACCTACAAATTATCATCGTCAGTCATTCACTCATTCAAATCACTGTCTGATTAGGCATACCCCCTTGGTGTCGACGCGACAGGTGAACGGGAAATAGCACTTCCCCTCTTCACACTCCGACTCGTAATTTGGATATGTATGTGATTGTAACGGGCATGATCCGGTACACCAGCTGATATGATGGTTGTTTTTGTTCGTTCACCTGAGGAATGAGTGAGCATCCATACTAAGCTACAGAAGATCACATACTGGCACTGCCATCAGAGTCTAGGGTTGAGTTCAAGTCAAACAGGTTGTTAGTGCGCGCCATATCCAACCAATTCTGGTCAATAAGAACCTCTGAGCGACGGTATGATAGCACAGCATGCCCAATGAACTGTTTGTGTTCTTTGGTGTTCATATGAAAGGTGGACTCGGAAGAAACGTGGGGGAACTTCGCAGTGCCATACACCAGATCATGTGTGAAGTTGAAGTGGCTCCAGATTCCATCCTTTAACTGTTGCCACAACAAGTCATTCCCACATACCCAGGCAGTTGGTGTGAGAGGGTGGATGACATTGCGAACCAAGAGATCGCATGACTCTTGAGCCCGAGTCCGTTGAAGTAAGCGGATCTCGACTTCATCGTATAGTAGATTGATTCTGATGTGGATCCCTCTTGCTTTACCTGCTGATCATTCTTGCCCTGGACCTTCACCATGTTGGTCTTACGAAACCTTTCTATCTTCATCTCCCAAGCAGCAGGCTCCAGTGAGGGTATAGGTCCATGACCCATACTCCAGAGATAAGGCCAAACCTATGGATTGAAACTCAGTGTACTGTGAGCGTACATATAAAGGAACACACCTCTGAATTGGGGCACAGGTCTGCTTCGGTGCAAACTCAAGCCATCTTCATAACGTGGAATGTGATCTGAACGTTATGATCACAGAAGATCAATATCCAGTCTGGTTGACTGAATGCAGCCTGAATAGATAGCAAACACTTGGAAGAAGGGCCTTGAAGTAATTTGGTGGGGACAGGATACACATGGGAGGTTGTTCCACGAATTTGCAAAGGCTGTTCCACAATCTTCTCATATTGCGCTGTGGGTATCCAAAAGCAGTGGCCTTGAAGTGCGAAATGTACTCTGATAATATACTTCAACATATGTGAGCCGATGGATTGGTTGAGAATGAATTATTACTACTTGCCTCTGCAAACGCTACCACTAACTCTTTGCCTCGGGCGACGCACAAAAGCCTTCCTTTTGCCTGTAGACCATTGAAAAGGTCAGCTACGGGTGTTCCAGCCAGAAAGGTATGAGGAGGTTTGGCAGTTTTGTTGTCCGTATGCTGTTCAAAACGACACAGTTGGCACGGAACTGAGTCTGGTATAGTGTCAATGACACGTTTGAATATTGAATTCTTGCATTCAGGACATAAATGAAGAGAGACAGTTTGATGACCTCCCTTGATCCTGGCCAAACAAGCCATATGGAATCGCCAGATCCCTAAAGCAAGTTAATACACAACAATGAGGAGTTGTTGCCACATACCGTGTTCTGCAGGGTGGTCTGCACTCAAACCCGATGACTTTCCTTTGATTCTCGCCTTATGCTTGCATTCTCGTTCAAAAAACAAGACGCAGGCACACTCAGGCATCGAGACACGGAAAGGACGGAAGGAAGTGATTAAACGCCACATTATCGACATCTCAAACCCAGATGTCAGATTATGTAATCTCACTTGAGTGGTATGTGGGGAAGAGCTGCTCGCCAACAGCTCTTCGTATGGGTTTCCGCCCGGCATAAAAAGTTCTGACGGATTTGTATGTCTCAGTCTCGACGTTGAGCAGGTTTCCGGGGTGAAAGACCCGCCAGGACTTTTTTCTAGGGGCGTCCTTCTGAATATGACGGTTGAGCTATGGGAAAATATCGCCAAAAAAGGTGTGGTTGGCTCGCGAGCGGTCAGTCACTGCGGGGAAGAGCAACTTCCCAACAGCTCTCGTTTGGGGGTTTCCCCTCTCAAAAATAATCTTTGCCCGATGAATATGTCCCGGTATTCATGCTGGGCAAGTTTCTGCAGTGAAAGAACTGCTAGTACTTTTTTTCTAGAAGGGACATTCTGGGTATGAGGTTTGGTGATAGGAAAATTTTACCAAAAAAGTGTGGTTGGCTCGAGCAGTCAGTCTCTGGCACGGTTCTGTTCCCAACTTCATCACCAACAAAAACCTCAAAGAAAAGCAGGGCACTGGTGCCACGTACAATGACCAAAGGTGTGTTCTGAGCAATATTATCACTATCCTACTCCGTATTAACGGCTTGCTCTTCTGAACAGGCTCATGGCATGCGTCAACGTCACTGGGCCAACCCCAATTTCAACCAAAATAATAGTATCATATTCATTTGACCGACGTGTCCTCAAGTGGCATAGAGAGGTGTTTTGGAAATGTGAGGGAGGTAGAACTTGCCACATCACTTTTCGCTTGAAATCGGTATGTGCCAAAGCCAGTGGTGGCCTGTATCTCTAAAAAAAATCGCCCTTCTTGGGCAACAATCTCGACAGACAGTTTTCTCTGCATCTATGAGTATTTGGAACAACCATCACCAGCCACCTGGCCGCTTTGCACGGAGGTGTCATGCTTTCAATCCCTTGCGACACTCGATCGTGTCTCTCATAGTGCAGACGTTCTTGCTACCACACCATCACGGCTGATATAGCGAGCGATACCAAAGGGTGATTGTGATGATACCCCAGTCCTGGGGGGTCTCTCTAACGGCGTCTTTGGAAGAAGGCAAGAACCATGAGGTTTTGGAAGACTCGCCCAAGGGGCAGGAATAACCAGGAGCCGATGGCAGTTTTTGAGGCTGAGAAATCCTCATATGGCTTCGACTTGGACAGGAACAGGTATGCTTCTAGCTGCATTGGAACTTTTGATTCTGACTGGCATGCGAGTTAGTTGATATTCTGGTATTGCAACCTCGGAATGGCCACCTGAGAATGTGTACTAGACTGCTGTGCTTCCATCATTGTATCATTTCCCTTT
Organism: Marasmius sp. AFHP31; assembly: GCA_024721195.1. Lineage (NCBI taxonomy): Eukaryota > Fungi > Basidiomycota > Agaricomycetes > Agaricales > Marasmiaceae > Marasmius > Marasmius sp. AFHP31. Next base: position 8,066 of record JANHQD010002356.1, read on the forward strand.
GCCCAGTGCTCCGAACCCTTTACCTCTATGATTGTACTTACTCCTACTATACATCATGCGCAGTTCTATATACATCATGCATAGTACTTTCCTTCACCTTCTCTCATATTCCTTGCCTACCCTTGTACAGTATATAAGCTACCTACGAGTACCATACATCCTCAGCGGTTTGTTAACCCTGAGGACTATCACCTCATCTCTTCACTTGCCCCGCTCAGAGCTTGACTGAGTTTTAGACAGCTCTGGCCCCAGCTACCACCACTCCCTAGGCTCACCATCTGCCACTTCCTCTCCCAAGATCCATGTCCAATCTTAGTTGGAGACTCTGTTGAGGTTGCGGATGTCATACACATCTTGTGTACCTCGATATCCACCCTGTCAGACAATTGTGGCCTGCTAGGTTGCACACCCCAACATCACCATTATTGACTATCTCTGGGGCACTGTGAACCCCAGTGGAAGGCTACCATTCAACATTGAGTGTGAGTTCATCATGTTCATTTACCTCAAACTCACCCTCTGATTCTCACCCTGTTCAAAGTAACAACTTTGATGGTGGGCAAACGACACCTACACTTGTGGTGTTGATGACACCGTCGTACACCCGAGGTATAGTCTCACTATCCTACCACCAACAAGGAGGGAACTGGCCTTTAAGGTCAGCTCCATTTGGGCTTAGGATTGTGTGCATCGACACCACCCCCTTGTATCGTCAGTATCACTTATTGTTAGTACAGGTCTCTGAATGTATGTCGATAGTTCAAATACACTTACTTGTACACTATCACAAGGCTGACAGGTAACATTGAATAAGTAGAATTCACTTTTGTGTATTGGACTGGAATAGACGCCAAATAGATGCTGAATAGACTCTGAATCCGCGGATTAGACATCCTCTGTTCTTCCTATTTGCACTCATCCTCCTCTCTCAACATGCCCAAATACACAAGCAGAACAAGCCCAACAGTCAACAATGAAGGTCGGGCCATCTATATTGTCCAGATAAGCGATGTTGACACCCTTTTTAGTTTGGGATACCGATTGTATTGACAGAAAATGGCGGGTCTTCTGTAAACAATGCAATGACCGCAACTTGATGCCTCAAGGCCAAAACCCATACTTGACCAGCCAACATGAAGGAACCGTGACTCATAGATCAAGAACGGCTTGCAATAGAGAGCCCAATTGAGCAGAAACACTCATAGATGAGACCTCAGAGTTGGTGTACTCTGCTGTTCCCATTCGCGACAAGTTTGACTAGGCTGCCACAGAGCTCCTACAATCCTTTATGCCTGTATCAAAACTGTGCGAGATACTACCAGAGTTCATGGACATTGACTATCTTCCCCTCGAACAGCTCACCAGCCCTTGGCCCGACTTGGATGATGCAATCCGAGGATGGATGTACTGTAGAAAAACAATCAATTTGTATGGCCTGTGACCAGTGACCAGTTCATACGAAGTTGGGAATTCGTATGAACACGCCGTGACATGTGACGTGGTGAAAAAAATTCAAATACCTAGGTCTGAAAAGCCAAATTTGGCATGCTCAGAGGTGTCACAGGGTGGGGCAATTCGAATGGACCCCCTGTGACCTAGTGACCATACGAAAATATTTCGAAAATTTTTGACCTTGTGATGTGTGACTGACGAATTGATTGTTTTTCTACAGTACCATATCGATGCTGCTGGAAGGAGCTGCAGAAATGATGGAGAATGGGCCCATGGAGGGTATGGAGTTTGGACCGGACGACATAGACTCTGATGATGAGGGATGTGATATGGCTGAGGAATGGTTGGAAGACGATACGGACGACACAACCCACCTAGGTACGTCCTTTTCAAACTGACAGCAGTGGTCTCTCAACCGGTGGTTCCAGAATCAATATTCTTGGGCTCGGCAACCAAAAAACAGCGCATACAAGTTGATGAACTACATGAGTGGTTCCCATGGGATAGTCGTTTGGCAAGTCCAGTCTCAAGGAGTCCCGGATTCCATGCTGACAATGTTACAGACTTGCACGCTTGACATCGTGATGCATCTTCCATGTTCAGTCTTTTCCACACGTCAGATGGATCTGTTCCTCTGGGTTCTCAGGATCAACGGCGTGTGAGACGTACCTTCAACTAAAACCATGAAAGAGCTCAACTTGGAACTTCAAAAGCTCTTTGGAATTCAGACTTACAAGTACAAGGCCGCTTTCAGTCACGTCTATTTTGTGAACAGCTTTGCCAATATCATTGCACAGGTACGTATGCAGTGTAACAACCCTATAAATTCTTTTGCCAGCCACACAGATATGGACCTACTGCACACATCGAGGACCCACATCGCCACTTCGTACCGAACGCCGACATGTCACGAGTACTATTCCCACGCCACCTCCTAACGTTCTCAAGCTGATTAACGCCCATACCGGGTCCTGAAAGACACTGCACCGGCTTCAGACACTTCCCTCCCTTACCTATCAAGACAGGACTTCAGACACTCTTAACCCTCCACACGATTGCACTCAATATAAGATCCCACGCTCTATTTCCCATCCCTATTAATCCGATCTTCCGTTCTCAAGCTTTTTGGATCCCAAAGTCATCCCGATAAGTTCTACCAATAATATTTCTCGCTTTTACAATATGATCTCTTGGACTTACAGACTCTTGACACCCTTATACATACACGACAAGACTTGGGACCCGATAATCGGGACCCGACAACCTATATAAGCTAGCTAAAACTATCATGTACGATATCTTTGCACTTACTGTTATAACCATCTTCTACTCGCTCATCGCTCTCGTCTCGTACATCGTCCACAACGTTAAAGCCCACAGGTGTGCTTTCGTTCTCAACGGTTTACTGACTCTTTTCTTGCTGTCTAGGTTGTAGGATTGCACCTTGTACAGTTGCGACCGTCCGCGTACCCCAAAGGACAACCCGAACTCATCGTTGGACATTGTCGGGAGACCTTGTCTAGCAAAAACACCTTCGATCGGGACGATCTTCGGTGTCTCTTCGCGTCGGAGAAGTGATTCATACGTCTGGAACAGTCAGGATTGCCTGTTGTTAGCCGTCGGGACCTTATCCACTCGCCTCTAAACCCCAAAAACTCATATATTTCGGCTAGTAGAATTCGGGCACGTTACATGCAGCCTCCTATGTGCTTTCCAGTACTTCTGACACGGAACAGGAATCGTCGAACCCAAATGTATGACCAAACCTCTCATTCTACCCGGAAAAATCAGAAGCCTATCTCGGTGAATCACGGCAAGCGGAACGTTGGTTGAAAGAGATGGATGACAATGAGCTTACACCTATGGTACGCCTAGGTCGAGGTGAGTCCACGCAAGACTTCTATATCTTTGAACCGGCGCTTCTGCGAGATGGTTGACTGTGGATGCCACATTGCTGGTACCAGAAGAAAAAGGGCTCTCATATGGTCTTCGTGGGCAGGTGTTGGGAATTGGTACCAGTTCTCAAGGATGGCCAACGATCTTGGTGGGTGTTGACCAACAATGAGGGAGAATTTGAGCAAGACGAGTTCTTACTCACATTCCCCGAGTTGATAGGCCATGAACACCACTATGAGCTGCCGTCACCGGTGACGAGAATACAAGGTTAGCTGGAATACTTATATGTGTTACCTCAGCTAAATCATGCACAGAGGTTTGACTTCCAAATGGCGGGATCACGCCTTGGTCTTTGACCGAACCAACAAAAGGAAACTGGTGGAGAGAATTGGCAAAAGGTCATTGAGTTCTTTCATTTTTGATTTGGCTCTATTGCAATGACACCTCGGGAAACACGTCAAAACAGTGGAACGAACACAATAGCTACCTATTTACTGCTGCGGGCCTCAATTGAATGCAAGTATCCAAGGAGTACAATTTCCACTTTCTGTGCACATCCAACACCGCGCCACCTCTCGAAATGATGGATGGGGTAGTGGACCAGATACAGTAAAATTTTAGCTGTGTTCACCGAGTTTTAGCTAATAGACAGATACAGAGATGGACAGAGTCACGGTATCTGGGCCTGGGATGGCGAAACAGACGAACCCGTGCTCTTGTTACCCGGCGTGCTTGCACTGCTCGGCGACAATCTGATGCAGTCTGAATTTGCGTGCCACATTGGTCTATGAGGCAAGATGTTTTGTTGGGAATGCAAAGTCAAAGGCAAGGATAGCAAGGCTGCACAAGGAGCTGACAACAGTCAAGACAGTGGCTGCGAGTCCAAATCCAATGACAGTTTGATTGCTGCCAGTGAAACGGGAGGAGGAAAAAGCAAAAGAAGTTTGTGGAGTCTTTGGATGCCATGAAAGGGAGAGTAATGGACTTCATAAAGGTACTATTCCCTTTCATATTGTTGTGGCGGGAATGGTGGGTTGACCATATCAGTAGCCAGGTGACCCTCGTAACAGAGAAGAGACAGTGCATCAGTTGAAGGAACACTTTCAGATGGCACAGAACCTGGGTACTGGCACGAAAATGAAGCAGGAACAAACACAGACTGGGTTGGAAGACACATACCAGATGTTTTTTGTGAACCGGCTGCTCAACTCTTACAGGGGTCGGCGTACGCTCGCTACAAAAACTACAGCCCTCAACCAAGCAAAGAGTGCATTACCGAAGCAGACGATGAGCCGGTGTGAAGAATTCAAGGTGAGCAGTTCATTGCCTCAATGTATTCAATGATTGCATTGGACATGGACAGGTTTGAATCCCCACTCTGACACACTGGTCGAGATTCTGCACGTCGTCTTGCTTGGTTTTGTGAAATACCTGTGGCGAGATGTTATTCAAAACCAGATCAAGAAGAAGGAAGATAAGATGACAGAGCTGTCAGCATGTCTCTCCTCTGTGAATGTAGATGGCCTAGGACTTCCTTCATTTTTGGCTGGCGACACTTTGACCAAGTTCTACGGGTCTCTGACAGGCGGGGACTTTTGAAAGCTTGCTCAAGTTGCGCCATTCATTCTACATGGGTTGGTCTCGGAGGATTGCTATGAGACCTGGGTCATCTTATCCAAACTTATCCCACTCATATGGCAGCCTGAGATTCTCGACCTACCTCTTTACTTGGTGTGTTACCATCAAATTTCATATATAATATGTTGGATTAATTCATGTTCTGCCAGAACACACTCACCAATGAAATCCAAAACTTCCTTGTGCATGCTGCAAAGTGGAGCATATGTTGGTTCAATAAACCCAAGTTCCACATTCTTGTCCATCTCCCCGACCACATACGCCGATTCGGACCCGCAATTCTCTTCGCAACGGAATCATTTGAGTCCTATAACGCAGTCATTTGATGCAAAAGTACCCACTTGAACCGTCAGGCCCCCTCGTGCGACATTGCATATGCCTTTGCTCAAAGCAATTGTTTGCGCCATATCCTGAGTGGCGGAAAAGTTCTCCTTCGACAAGTTGTACTGTGGTCAGAGGACATTGACAGTGTTCGTAAGGATTTTGATAACGCCGACCTTCCTCAAAGTTGATGGGTGACCGATGTTCAACTCTATTTCCGCAACTTCACTACTACGAAATGTGGTCCCCGGAGGAACGACCATGACTTCGCTGTGGATAGTGAGCACTGGGTGACAGCTGGCCATAGACCTTAAGAGGTCATCAAGCAATCCCAGGAACCAGTAGGACGTTACTTGGGTCTGCCCAGGAAGTTGGATCGGAATCACAATGGTCTTGGTGAGACTTTCATTGTCTGCAGCTCACCTTACCCACCTCATCCGACACCCTTTTCAGGGAGATGTGATTTCGATTCCGATTTTCTGCCATTCACCAATACAAGACATTTGCAGCACACATGTGCCTTACAATGACTCTCTGAACAAACGTACAACCGAAGTCAAGAACCTCCGCATAGCAGGGAGGATTGAGCTTCCAAACGGTGACAAGGTGGTCATGGGAAGCTATGTCATTGTTCAGCTTGCCTCTCTCGATTCTGCTGCCAGGAGGCTATCCGTAGTGAACATTGTTGAAGTTCTCCACCATAGGGAAGGATGGAGCACAATTCTGGTCTGACTGTTCACAACCAGCACAGAAGCATCCTCCCATGGGATGCCATGTTTGCAAGCTCAGGATGTGTATCGTTCAATGGATCTGGAGGTACGTTTTCACTAATCGTTGTTTTTATTTGCAATAACTGAACCTATCTTATCAGGATGTTCTCTGCTCTGTGAACGTTCAGCATGACTGCATCCAGCACAAATGCAAGGTCAAGCTGACCACAATAGTGAGGCAGGAGAGGCATGATACAGGGCTTCAGCGAGGTCAAGTAGAACATCAAGGCAATCCCAGTGACATTGTTCTCAACACCGCTCAGATGCGGGATGCCAAATTCCTCCAGAGCTTTCATATCACTCCTCCCAGCCTTCCTGTAGAGGACATGATCAGGGAAAGTGCAGCAAGAGAACATACAATCTTGCAGAAGGCCAGGCAGAATGCAAGCCTGGTTATCGGTGAACTGTTGTCTCTGCCAGCATCACCTCAGCTTGAGCCCTCATCACCCCATGAGCCTGGATTGCCACGTACACCTCATATCCTCCCTCCAACAGTTCCTCGTGTTTCTTCAACGCCGCCTCTGCTTGCTTATTGACCCTAGCCAATTCCTCCTGTTGCAAGGCAACCGACCCCTCATTCCTGACAGTTCGAGCCTTCACAACCTGTACCTCATGGTCTCTTCATTCAGCCCCATAGACAGTCGCATCTACCCCTCATGCACACGACACAACGTCACTCACGACCGCAACCAGACTTGCAACCAGACTCACATTTGCAGGCTTGGCCACGCCTCGAATCAAACTCATGTTTACCTGTTTTGAACAGGTTACAGTACCCTATCTCTCAATTGTCATCTCGAGAGTGGTCGTCACTTAGCCATTGGGAACACTCATCTCGCCAGCATCCTCAGCATTGGGATATGGCGGCGCGTCATGGTTCAGCATCTGTTGGACTACTACACTCAGGTCATCACTCTCATCATCCAACACCGCTCCCTCAGTTCACGCCCACAATGGAATGAGGCCTCTGACTTCAAGTCCCGGACCATATACCACCCAAATGGGCCCTCCCCATCCGCAGCGGTATCACCCACATAAGCCAAGTGGACTGCATAACCCCTACTGACTCACACTCGTGCCCATTTCCATATTTGCTCATTGTTGTAATCTGTATTATATCACGCCTTTCTTTTATGTCACATTTCGACCGGGTTTCAGATTTTGTACGAATTGGCATTCAATTTGAAATGTATTTCACCCAGAAGCTGAGTTCATCATTGATATTTTGTACGAGTGCACATTTGGGACACAATACAAACTAACGTCTGGCCATGTAGAGGAGATGGTGGTAGTATGACTGAACGGTTGAATTTATTGTTCAAGCGGAGTTCGAATTGCCGCAGATCAGGCACCTGTCCTAATTTGGAACTTCGCAGCGCGTCATTTTCTCTCCCTCCCACCATGCTCAGCACATCGGTGCCTTCTCTAAACATTCAAACATAATATTCGAACTTGTTTTGCTGCCTCCTCAACATAGCTTCCTTGTCAATCCTTATCTGCAAAAACTATCCAACCATGACGATACAGCTGCAGAAGGAATAGTCAGACTGCCTTGAATTATCTGGTGTGTTCAGTCCATCTTTTTTTCTCGCCGCGGATTTTTGTTTTAGCTGCTTCTCGTAATACTCAGATGAAACACATATGATCTGGCTCATGAAACTCAGAGCGGTCTCAGCTGCTTGTATGCTCAGCACATATTCCCGCCGGTAATAGGCGCAACAACCCTCTGAAAGACAGTTAGAAAGCCAACTACGGATTCCTCCAATTATATTGTATGCTCTCTCCTTTGCCTGAGCTTCCTATACTGATTTCATGCTGATAACAGTCTGCGACGTGGTACTTCTCCTATATCAAAGCCTATCTTAACAATTGCTTGGGCTCAAGATTCGCGACCTACATTTACAAAGAATGAATAACAATGGGAACGGTGTATAGAGGATGGAAAGGTCTCTGAACCACAATGAACTGTCTTGTGCATCAGGCAAGGATGCTGTCTTCTGTCACCCTCGTTTGCCCAGCTGACAGATTTATAGTCTTCTCGGTTTCTTGATTTGGCATGCACCCAGTTGAGAAGAAACCTCACCCAAGACCGGCACCTAGACATGATATCAAAGTTAGTCGCACCATCCCAAGTGTGTGAGGCTTGTCAGCGCCCTCTCAACCTCCTTGTCAATACTAGCTTCAGTGATTGAAAGGCCCCGCTCCCTCGGAGTCGCTATAGATGGTCATGTACAATGGATATGGTCGAAGGCCTGTTTTGACATGATCTTGTTGCAGCATCCACACTAAAGCTCCACCAGTAAACTTACCTCTGAAAGCACAGGAAACTCGCCTTGTCAGGCTCTTAAATGCAAGCAGAAGACGAATAAACGTCATGTTCTCAGTCATCTCCTGCTTGCTCTGGATCCGCCCAGTCGCTGCGGCCATCTCGTACTCCCTTTTCCCCCCTCCAAATCACTGCCTATTTGTCTTCCATCGTCAGACTGACGATATTCTCTATGGACCTCGTTCACCTGGAGGCCGAACAAGGTACGTTTTGCTATCACATAAGTGGGCACAAAGCTGATGTCTCGAATTCTGGGGTCCCTCCTGTCGACTCCAAATGTTTGCGACTGTTTGCCTCTTTGTTCATATTACGACTAGGCAAGGAGGTTAGTTCAAGGATAAGCACACAGTTGACACTGCAGATGTTATTCATGACGTGAGTTTCTGGCTTTCTTTTCCCCTGCATTTTGCGCTGATGATACCTTGTCAGAGGTAATCCAATGGTGACCTCGAATAGTTTTGGGATTGTGTAGTGGCCGACTATCAGGATCTCAGCGGTGCTTAGTTGCTCAGGAAGATGACACCGAGAGTTAGAGCTCGCTGTCTGAGGCACGTTGTTACCGGTACGCTAGGTACACTGATATCGTTCTAGCACATGTCACCGGTTCTTACGGTTTTGTTCCAGTAGATTCGTGACCGTCGGAATGCCCAGGGAGCACTAAGTCTCGCTTACATGCAGGCATATATCGAAGTCTCTAGTCTCCTTAGCATTCAGTAGAGGCCAGACAACATCAGAGTCGTTTTCAGCTTTCACGGGTAAGAGCCTACCTTGGTATGTTAATGACTCCCTTGGTTAATCATCTCAGGAGTTTAGGTGCTTTCACCTTGATCTATGGTTAGAAGATGAACATGGGGTTATGAATGTGAGGCGCATCCCCGCCTTTCAACAATTCCATCCCAGTAGAACTATCTACAACGTTTTCCGGGCCTCTCAAATCATTCGCAGAATCCATAACCTTAGCCACGATGAGTCAGTGGTGCTTCTTGTCAATCACAATTCGCTCGAATATGAAACGCTGGTGTCCTGTAAATCAGATTCTTGCCCTTGTGCTGTCCAGCTCCCTCATTGTGCGAGATCAGGAAAGCCAGCTAAGGGAACAATGCTCAGGTATCGCCAGACTCAACACCATTTCATGAGGTCAGTGTTTGTTAAGCTTTGTATCTTGATGATGGTACTAACCATCACATCTCTGAAGTGTTGAACATGTTGAACATCATGTGATACATTGTTGATGTGTTGTGTACGCGTACAACTAATAATAGGACTTGTTCCTAGTTACACTTGCGCTCTCATGCAAGTCTCTTACTACGTATCTACCTTCATCATAAATGACTCTGTAGATATGTACCTTACTCTCATGCACACGCTTATAGCGAATAGCATTAGTAGAGCCTCCAATATGCGAGGCACAACGGACTGTTATACTTAGCAGACCAGTTATAATCTAGCTAGCATGTATCTGCTTATACATTGCTCACTCAGCATAGGAACTTATGCCTACTTCTAGTAGTAGTATCAGTAAGCGTATTCACACTTACCTACGTCTGTATGACTAGTAGATAGGCAAGGACTTTAGTATAAAAGCTAGGTAGATAGAGGCTTAGAGTCCTCAGTTCAATATACGACTTTACTAGTCTATTGCACTACAACTCAAGCATCTCAAGTCTTCTAACTCAAGTATCACCCATGTGAGGTTCATTTCATCTTACCCACTGTGCATTTAACTATGCTGGCTCAACATGAAGTATTGCAACAGACTGCTTTGAGAATATTGATTCCGCTACCCTGATAGGGGGAGGCATTGGACTCGCCGTTGTCCACAAGTGGTACCGGATAAAGACTGAGATATGTTTGATGATTCGAAAACGTACTGTTGCTCTGATCGCATAAATATTCAGCTGCAGGATGCCGCCCGATCATGTGGGGGTAGTGTCAGGGCTCGGTTGGATACGCAAGGGTTAATGATACTAGCACAAATGATCTTCGGAAATACGTCCAGGTGATTGTTATTGATTGTTACCTTCTGTGGATTATCACAAATGTTGAACTCCAGCATACCACTGCTCACAGACCCACCAGTTTGACCCATTGATGACTTATGGAGTCGCCCGGTTTTCACAATCATCGTGACTCCCAAAGCAACATGTTTTGCGGACACATCATTTCTGCACACACAGTAAGCCCCCTCTGTGTGAATTCCCTAGCTCAGAGTAGCCTTTCCATTGTCTACAGATCGCATGTGTGTGGCAAGACATCTAAACCAACCTCTACGACAATAGTTGGTTATTGATATTGGGCTTCCGCTAAGTATAACGCTCTCCATGTCAGATCAATTTCTTTAGTAATTTCTAGTAATGACTGGATTATCGGACAGTCAGCCCCAACGAGATGTTCGTGGGCTATATCGGACGATCTGGGACTAAAATGGACTATTTGGAATCAATCTGGAGACTCTTCGTGAGGTTCTTACAATGGTGAGCCAAAAATAGACCCGCTCTCACCATCTTGTTGCCTCTGGCTTGCTGTATACCCCTCTCAATGTTTGCTCGTTGTTGAAATTGAACTTGGAATTTTTCTCACTCGGAGGCTCAGTTGTGTCCGCACCCGCAACTTCTCACCAAATGGTCCGTGCGTCTATTGGCTATTATTTAGCATTTGATTTTCTCATTCGTAACTGTAGTCCATTGGGTTCCCTCCATCCCTTCTTTCTTTCCCCCACCATCACACACAGTTGCTGTCTGCTCTGTACTACTGTCTCTCCGCCGCCTCTTTCTGAATCAAGTCCTCAAGGTACCACGGCATTGGACGTCTAATGAATCGGGAGCTAGTGGGAGTGCTTAGATGCTTGAAGGAAGATGTCGGTGTGTAGTTGAGTTCCTTTTCTAGGTTTCTAGACCGAGTGACGCGTTTTTCTACTTCTATTGCCCTATGAGGGTATCTTTAGCTCGAAAAACTCTCATCAATGCATCAGGAAGGAAGAACTGGAACGCAGGCTGGATATATGCGCTCGGTATGGTATTTCGTAGTCTGACCGCTCAACTGACATCAGTTTGAAAGCCCTCAGGTCGATACAGTTGGCACAACCACTACAAACGTAAGAATGGTCTTGGAGAAATAATCTGTGTGTGCTTTCACACTGCAGCGGATTCAGGATGTGGTCACAGGCCTTCCAGTCAGCTTCAGTCACCCTCGTAAAGAACGTCAAGGCCAAGTTCAAGGTATGTTCTCACTGAACATTTATGCAGAATCGAGATGCTAATCTTTATCTTCTCAAAGCATGACCAAGACCTTTTGCGCAGAAGAATGCAGACCAATTGCAGAGGTAAGAAAATCAATCCTTCTTTTGTCTTTCGTGTTCACTCATACCACAATCCAGGCTACTGTTGCCAAGGCTTTCCAAAGAATACTGCAATTTGACGGGATTGGACATTGGGTTTGAGGCAGACTGAGGGACGCGTGGTCTCGCGTGGTGTGCTGGTGTGTTGCTTGCATTCGAAATGACTCCGTTACGTAGTACTTTGTATCTGTTCCTGTGTTTTGTAGTAGGTACCCGGAATAAATGTACAGTTTCTGTGGATCAAATCGAATGAAATAGAATCACATCGAAGCTACCTACCCTACCCTGCCGTCTAAAAAGTAACGGTCCTATATCGTCAGATTTGGTCCTATATCATCCCAGATCGTCCTGAGAACAGCCCGCTTACGGACGATCTGGGATGATATCGTTCTATATCGTCTGCAGATTTCTGACTGGGAGTCAACCTTTGAACTCTTTGTTCAAGGCTGGGGACAAGATGTATAAAACTATACGGTCGCTCAGGGACTGAGAGGAGGTGTAAGTCTGGATACCAATCAGATGATAAGTTTGTCTCCGTCTCAGATTGGTCCAATCCTCATAGCAAGTTGTTTAGGACGATATGAGCAGATGTGTACGGGAGGTCCCCTAAATCTTGTCAAAAATACTGGTGAGATCTTTGGAATACTACCTTGTATTTGATCGTCCAAAGCACATCGTCACTTCACCACCCAAAGGCAGTCACCTAGGAGGTTTATGAGAACCACTTGGGGGTCCAAAGCCACCCCCAGCTTCAAGCAATGGAGCTCAAGCAAACAAAGCCAGAAAACAGAGGAAGACATGATTGGTCTTTGTATTGTAGATATTATTCAACCTCTCCTCACAAATAGTTATCAACTCTAACTCGACGGTCGCACATGTTTCCATGTCTCAGCTCGGCATCCAGTTTAGAACTATTGAACAAACCGGAGGTGACTGACAGCAATGAAAGAATTCTCGAGTTGACTCACAAGCTCAGAAGGTTCTCATTCTCGGTTTATCCTCACAAAGCATAAATGCCTAATAGTTGCAATAGCTTGTATTCCTCACCCTCACGGGTATTTGTGAGAAATCAAACTATGATCTACAAGCATGAGAGCTAGCAAGACAACCGCACTGCAGATCAGTAGTCCTGACTGCGAACAGATCTCCGAATTACTGTGCATCCCACGCTCCAACGTCTAGCCCACAAATAAATCTTCAAGTAATCACGTAGCTCTCAGTTGAAGAGAGATGAAACTCATTGTTTACGCCAGCATTTGCTGTCAAAGGAGGATACTCCTGCCCCTGATCCCCAATTCGGCTTGTTCACCTGGTGCGTTTCCAGACCAAAGATCAGTATATCGAGATAGCTAGCAAGTGAAAGCCACCAAGGGGTGATTGTTACACGTACTCAGCACATGTCTTCTCTGCCACACAACTATGGCTTGCCACCAGTGAAACCAGGGCGATCTGATTGACCGCTGGTCAAACCCGTCAGTCGTGGTGAATTGTCACCAGGCTAACTGTCCCTGGATCTCGGTTTTTTTTCTGGCGAAGTAAGACAGGCAGACCACGTATCGCCATTCCTGTACAGTATGACTTGAAAGGATTGTAGTTGATCAGTATGAGCACACCTGATGAGAGGCTGATGCGACGCACCTAATCTGACCGGCAGTGGTCAGACATGTTCAGTCTGAATGACCTGACCAAATAAGTTCAGTCTGACCGACATGGTCAGACGCATTTAGGCTAACACCAAATGGCTACGAGTACAAAGACTGAAGGAATCAGCTGGATACACTCACCTCATATAAATTGCAACCCAATAAGGATCATCAAGTAGTAAAGAAAAAACTTTATTTGTATTGCAACGTAACATTACACATAACAGAGGACCACAATGGCTGTATTTACACGTGGGTTCAAGGATGAAACAACTACACTCTCATGATTTTCTTCATTAGTGGTGAACTGGAGGGACGAAGGTGAGCACAATGCGTCAACATCTGGATGACAATGATTTACCTCTGCGACAAAATCCGGGAGAACAAGCCGGCTAAGGGATGAACAGTAATATACGCAACATGTTAGACGAGGCACCAGACACGGGCTAGAATAAAAAAAGGGCATATATTAAGCTTTTGGCATGCTTGATGACAAGAAACAACGGGCACACCTTCTGAGTGTCTGTTGATGATGTTCATTGTAGTCTTCGAGCGGCGAAAACATGGTTGGGATGAGTGATAAATGACATGGAGAACCGAGGCGTACCTATTGTTCATCCGATGTTGGGCAATGGCGCTTGTGAGGGGAGCTGAACAAAATTGAAGAACAGTCGACTACATGTATTGGCGTGTAGTAGGGGGGAGGGGAAGAGGGAGTAGAGTCGGTCACTAAGGGGCCAGGGCCTACGTGGCGTGAGGGTTCATGGTGGGAGGGAGGAAAGGATAGATGGGAGCTCGTTGCAGGATGTCGGGTTTATATATCTCGGGGGATGGTCCGTGCGTTGGGCAATGGCAACAACAGTGGTGACATCGATGACGCACCTTCCGATCTGTTGCATATATGCTTTTTTCGTTGCTCTGAAGGTAGTTTGTGGCCTGTCGTGTCAATATTTGAAGTGAGAGGGTGCAGAGAGAAGCATTGAAGATAAAAATTTCAAAGGAGGACGCACTGGGGATACCTAATAAGTCAATTCCGCCGCTAAGTGCTTCCTAATCTCTCCTAGCTGTACCCAGCGCTAGAGGACTGCTTGGGGATGGTGGGAGGAACGAAAGAAACGAGCGATGCAGAGGGAGTGGTAGCGTAGCCAATGGCTCCGCTCGAGTCGCGGTTCTAGCGCTTGGGAGTGGAGCAGAGTAGAGCGGCTCGGGAAATCCCGCTCTGCCGAGCTGGTTGAGCAGCTCTGCTCGGAGCTGACTCAGAGCCGGTAGAGTCCGCTCGAGCCACTTCAAAAATTCCTGAAAATACAAGCCTGTAGATGTTAGTTTTTTGGACTTATGAGCACCAATTTTGTTTATATAACATATCCGGGATGTAGATTTCAGTGCTATGGCACAAGTAGAATACATTTAAGCTGTTTAGTGCAAACTTGGGTGTGACAGAGCCATGAGAAAGCTGTGCAAGGGCCTCGCACAACTTTCCCACAGGCCAAACATAGCCAAAATATATCTCATTATGCCTGTGCACACTTTCTTGCCATGTCCTCATACTAGCATGATAGTTAGAGTATGGAATGCTCGAAAAAAATAAATTGAGAGAAAAATACCGCTCGAGCGGCGACTTAGCCGCTCTGAGCGGCTCTGGAGCGGAGCCGTATAACCTCAGCCGCTCCCGGGAGCGGCATTGACCGCTCCGTTCCGCTCCGGAGCCAGAGCGGAGCGGAACGAGCTGTTGGCAACGCTAGGGAGTGGGTGTCGGAAGCAAATGGTGAACGCATCACACGAGTGTCACACAGGGATATTTCAGTGTGACACTCAACCTCAAAATCAGCGCAGGCGCTCAAGGCATCTGTTCTTATCTTATCCTGTGATAAGGTACTCGGGCCTTATCCAGGATTGGGATAGTCTATGACTTGGGGATGAGGCCTTTATGATATCCAGAACTTCGAATATTCATTCTGTGAATATCTGGCAAGATCATGAAGAGTAGATTGTCAGTGCTCGGTCAGACAAGTCCAGCCTGGCACAGTCTGACAAAACATGCACCAATCTTAGGCGCTCTGACCAGCGGCTGATCGTGGCATGATCAGATTATGCCAATCTGGTCTTATCTCATCAGCCGCTGGTCATCATCAAATCAGACTCGCTCACGCTTCCGTGACTTGCTCAATGCCTCGCCATGGAATGCTCAACACATAATAATACTAACAGTACATGATAATCGCCTGTTAATGGGTCGCCATTCTGATCTTGATTTTTCAGAGTATGTCAAGCTCTATTCAGTCTATCCCTCGCTGATAGACCAGGTCAGGGGATGATCAGATCCCCATGGTTTCACTGGTGGCCATAGAGACGAGCAATGGGTATTAGTCTCAAAAGCGAGCAACAGTGGGCAACTCCCAGCGATCATTCAAGGGTAGATATCTCTCTCTAAGACTAACCATAATGTTTCTAGCCGGGCGTCAAAAAAGCAACTGGCGTAATGTCCCATTTTTCCCGCCTCGGTTCGTTCTTAAAAATGATCTGGCGTTGATTGTGATCGATCCGTCGCCCGCTCGACGTCGAAACCCTCTGAGGTACTGCTCGGTCATTTGCTAACTGCAGAGCCTGCCAGTATTCCTAGTCCGGCGAGACTCGAGGACCAAGACCCTTTGTCTTAAAAAATAAGCCAGCCACAATTGATCGCCTCCCACCGTGAGTTGCCATAATCATTGCTCTTTAATCATAATATGATTCCTCGCAGGTACCAAGCTATCACTTTCATTTGACGCCGGACACCTACAATGTCCGTACGGTCCCCCTTCCGAGGCTCCTGACTTGGCTGGTACGTGTGCGCTCAACATACTGTAGCGAACTGTATGTAGACAACCGTAACGTGTAACGCGGGGGTCAAAAAGTTGTATATATGGGGTATGTAATGCTGAAACGCACGGTCGGTTGCTACAAAAAATGCGTTACATGAGAAGTATTGACTTGAAACTTTCGTGGCGCAGGCTCAACCTGAAGGCCTGATGCCTTGAGGCTCTGGTAGCAACTTGAATAGAAGGCTTCTACAAAGTCTATCATTTGTTAGGGAGTATGTATGACAAACTAAGTAGTTAGGTTGTTAAAACTCGACATGTAACGCGTAACGTCGGAGTCGGTTGTAAACTTTTCACGGCCAGGGGATGTAACGCTCCGCTGGCCGGTTGTCTACATACAGTTCGCTACAGTACAAGCGCGAATGACGACCATAATTCTCAATCCCATTGTTGATGGCCCGGGAAATGCGTCAAGTACAATTACCTTTACTGACATTGTGGCCTTGTGGTCCATGAGGATATCCTCGAATCCCTTCACATTCGCATGACACGGTACCGTCTAGCTCATACAAGTACTCAGAATGTACTCATTACCACGACCCTCAGCCAATAAAGCAAAAATGTCGGACGGCCATTCAATCATACCAGTGAGTTCTCTCGTGGATCTCCTTCGAACTCAAGTTGTATATAGGTAATCAGCGGAATCGCATCTCGTCCGGCGTAATACCAAACCTACCCTCCTGTAGATGCCTGTTTATGGCTCTACAAACGGCGGTAGTTGAGTAACCTCCGGCTTCTGCTAACCTTGCGGCTTCTTTATTATACAGCGAATTGAGGACGGAATGGAACCGTTGGGCCACCAATATTCGACCTCTTCTATATCTTGACTGCTAGTAGTGCTCTGCGAGTCCCTCTGCTCATCAATCAAACCTGATCGATAAATCGAAGGCCTCGGAACCCAGCATTCATTAACGCGAAATCGCTCCACAAGCTCAAGGCCCGACTAATCTACCGATGTATTGGAACAGGTGGACAGTGTTAGAATCGGGAGGAAGGAAGAAGGATAGCCGTAGTCAGGGAGCTCTTAAGTGAGTACAGGACTTTCTTCTCATAGCCCTCGCCCGCCCCGGGCCAGGGCATAGTAGGGCGGAAGGCGAGGGCACGGATATTCAGTCGCCCTCGCCCTGGAATACCCTGCCCTGACATCATTCCCTGACATCATCAAGATTCGTGTTGGGGTAGTATCAGGCTCGGTTGGATACGCACAGGCTCACGGTACTAGCACAAACGATCCCCGGGAATACATTCAGGAGATTATTACAAGTTCCGTACACAAATCTTGAGTTCCAGCATACCACTGTTCACAGACACCCTATTTTAACCTATCGATGACTTACGAAGTTGCCCGGTTGTCACGATCATCGTGACTTCGGAGGCAACAGGTTATATGAATTATCTTATTCCTGTACGGTAAGCCCTCTCGACGCGACATCCCTAGCTCAGAATAGGAATCTCATGTGCTCACAGGTTGTGTGTGTATCCCAGTCTCGCATGGCAAGACGTCTAGAATGACCGTAGGACAATAATCGGTTGTTGATATCAAGCTTCCGCCAAATATGCCCCTTGTTACTCTCAGACCAGAATCTGTAGTAAATGGGATTACCGGACGGTCAGCCCTCGAACCCCGTGTACAAGGCCGTGAGACGGGATAACAGTAATCATGAGGTCACTCAGATATCAAGAGAAGGTCTAGGTCTCCATACCAATCGGACTGTATATTTGTTTTTCTCATATCGATCCAATCCCAATACCAAGTTGTTTGGGACAATACGGGCGGATATGTGCGGGTGGGCAAGGGGTACCCGTGAATTTCGTCAAAGATACTGGTGGGTATTCCGTCTTGTTCTCTTCGGAATACTACTTACCTCATACTTGGTTGGATAAACCACATCATCGCTTTAACCAATCTTACTCGGTATAACTTACATTTGAGTCTAAGTCAACCGCCTACTTCCTCAAGATGACAAAATGCGATTTAGTGAACTGGAAAATTACCCCTTGCTCGGAATTTAACAAATTTCATGGTGTTTTTTGTCTCTCGCCACTGGCGCGCCTGCTCGGTATTCCGTTCTCATATCAAAAAAGGTGTATGCATGAGCATGTTCGTTCCGCATTTAGCTGTTAGGTTTCGGTATATCTCTTTCCTCTGGGGATTTTAGAGCCGGAAGCCGGTCAGTTGTCACCCTTCCGCTGCACTTCCTTCTATGGAAGGGTCACTGTTATTCCATCTTTCCGTCTATTTAAGTCTATCACAACAGCAAGAAGGTTTTGTATTCAATCTAGATCACCACAACATAGGTATTCCATTCCTGTCAGTCATGTGCGAGCCCAGCCGCCTCGCCGTATTGGTGGATATAGCGAGGATGAATGCAGCATGTAGATCATGAGCCCTTGCACACAGCTTCACATATAGTCGATGTCCGAGTGACATGCCCATGCTCTTCCTTTTCTCCCTCTATCATCCTTGTAAACACCCTCACTGATCTTCAGGTGAATGTCAACAAATAATATCTTCACCGACGCCAAAGACGTCCAGATTGGAGATCATGCTACTATACAGAGTATTGGTGGCAATGCAACGACGACAAATATATACCACAGCAATAGAGGGGATTTGGTCGATTTGGTGCGTAGATTAGACATATGGTGATTGATCTCGTTCTGATTCTCGCGCCTAGTATGGAAGTGTGTATCGGAAGATCCCTATGGGCGACATTGTAGTGCAAGGGAATGTGTCAAATCAGATAATAGAGGTCGCTGTCGAAGCTCTGAATCAAGGAATTACACCTGGGACATCACAGGCACACTCTCGAGTAACAAAAGTCAGGAAGACTGTGCAGCATGCTGAAGTACTGGGACTTCAGGGGAGTTTCACAAGTATAACGGTTGAGCTGGTAGACGGGGCTCAAGGAGACTTTAGAAATGTGAGCATGTTTCATGGGAGTCTGGTTTGGTGGTCTGGTGGTCTGACAAGGCGGCACAGATAACAAAGCATGTGTGTAGAGATCTCGCATCTCGGCGGTACGCCAAAATGTTTTGCTCAGAGACAGTCGGATGACCTGGTTTTAGGTCGCCGCTTTTCCCTCAACTGGTTGGAATCGGGTGGTCAGAGCGGCCAACGTGGATTGTGCATGACGGTAGGCATTTTCTTTTAGTTTTGTACATGTGGAAACTGACGATCATGCTGTAGATCTGGTGAATGGGCAGGAGCTTATTGAACAAGTGTGGGCTGGGGGGATCGGGGTGGTATCCTACTACCTTTGGTATAGACAGGTATGTTCAGTCTTTTGGATGTCTTACATCGGCTGAGAATGTCTTTAGAGTACCTCAGTGGATGTCTTGCGTGAAGACAAGACACTGACACTACCTGTGGGTAGTTTCCTTATAGAACCCGCTGTCTATTAATAGCACCACAGGTTTCAGTTGAGTGGGGGTTTTGGATGTTTAACCTGAGAACCCACGCCTGGCTCTACGACATTCCCGCCATCTCCATCTTGCCTGCCATCTCCCTCTCCCCACCAAACATCGACCTATCTCTTCAACCATTCTCCATCTTACCGACCCCACTTCGCCAAGAGACACCTCCCCAACTCCAACCCGCCGAGATCATCGCCTTTGTCGAGAATCAACTCGGCGACTTTTTGCATGTGACTGCGTCATCGGGGGAGACGAGGCACGTCGAGGACCTCTCCGATTTCGCACGGCATGGTCGTTTGACCTTTGGGACTGTTGTTGACCGAAACAACCCCGAAATTCTCGCCCACCTTCCCTCTACCTCCTCCCCTCAATGGGACTTTCAGAACATGAGCACCGGTGTTGAAGCTGTTTACTCCACCACGGGTGTGTTTACTCGCTCTGTCCATCTTCGTTGTGCTGACTTACCTAGTGCCGTGGCGTGTTGACCTCCCCACCAACCATCTTCAGTCCAACCTGAACCTCCACTTCTTCTGGCATCTTCCGGACTATATCCAACAGCGCACTGCCTATCTTGCCCAGTCTATCCCATTCGCTGATCCGCAGCAAGATTTATCAAATAACCTTGGCAAGTGCGTTACAGTTGCCTGCCCTCCTCCTACTAAAAACCACTTACCCTCAGTGTGCGTTTCCGAGGTTCGCTTTTCCCTTGTCGGCACAATTGACAAGGGCCCCCCATCCTCACCTTCTATTTATTTGTTTGTCCCCCCTGTCCCTGTGGAGCTGAGAAGCGGAATATATTCCATGCGGTATCCCCTTGTCAGCCCACTGTTCTGCTGGTCCTTTGACCCAAACGGACGGCAAGTGATTCCCGAGAACGATTGGGAAAAGCACGGGATTCCCAGACTAGAGGTCCTGTCATGGATTGGCTCGTCATGGGCCTTTGGGACATATCATGCGGTTCACAACCACCTACAGACAAGGAACTATGAGTTGGATGGTAGACAATACACTCGGGAACGTGGTTATCCTGAGCTGATATATGGTAAGTCACGATTCTCGTTCCCGGATTGCAGTCCACTCTTATTTCAAGTCACTTTTTCTCAAATTCTCAGGTGATTCTCACGATTTTGAGTTGGAAGAGTTGGATATACCCGAAGTCACAGGCAACCCATATTCGCCATGTGAGTAGTCTCTGGTGTCGGGGAGACGCACCAGATCATTCTAATTACCTTTCCTACAGATACTACCAACGCTCGGGCCATGAAGCACAAGCGATCATATTTATCCGGTATTGTTAAGAACCGCAGAACGAACCCCCGGATCGCCAGGTATATTCAAATCATCACCACCCGGAGGCAATCATCTAGGAGGTTCATGAAAACCACCCGGGGGTCCAAAACCAGTTCCTCCGCTTCGGCCACTAGAGCGCGGGCCAACAAAGCCAGAAAACAGAGGAAGACGTGATTGATTATCGTATTGTAGTGTTTGTTCAACTTCTCGTCTTTATACACTTTAATTTGGCTGCCACCACGATGTCCGAGTCCCAGTAATGAATCAGAAAGACATGAAAATAGGGAGTAGTATCACCGCAACAAAGATAGATCGACAGTCCTGGTCCCCGACCACTCTCGGACTTCTTGAATGGATGTATAGCCCGCTGATACATTGATCGACTATTGGCGTGCGCTGTCAGTGAAAAAAAAAGGATGAAGCTCACCGTTCACGCCAGGTCGAGATATATCTCTACCACTGTTTATCGTTTGAGCTTGACAGGCTCGGGCCGAGCATCAGCAGAATACGAATGGTGAGAGCAGTGCAGCCTTCAAGAGAAGTCGCCGTCGCTGACCAGTATTTCTACTGGCTAGAGCTCGAGACAGATCTTCCCCACGACATGGTTGTGGTCGAGATGTGTAAAGGAGATGGACGGTATGAGAGACACTTGTCGGTCTCATCGTGGTTTAACCAACATATCCTGAAATGTCCTATCTAGTCAAGACATAGGAGTTAATAGAACGACCGACTGATCGACACGGTCGCATACCTACATCAGTCGAGGGAAGAGCCAACAATAACAGACCCTTCGCTGAATGAGTTCTACGTAGTCAAGTGGTGTTCGTGGGGAATTTTCGGTCCACTCGTTAAGGAAAACCGTGTCTGTTTAGGTACTTGGAGCACATACCGTCGGTTTTGTTCTCGTAGGCCATCGTAGATTCGTCAAGTACGATATCCTCCTTAGTCGTTTTGCGATTTCTTTGGAAGCTCGTAGTGCATAGCAATAGTTATTGAGTATGTTTATGGAGTTTTCAAACGAGTACACGATGAGGCAAGAATATAACCAAAGTGATCCGAGGGAGGGGAAAACAGACGATACCTTCGCCAATTGTCAACCCCATAGTTTATGTTTGCCGAGCCAGCCCCGTGTCCAAGCTAGCTGCTTTTGAACTCGACGTGCTTTTTAGATAGCTGAAGTACTGATAGACCGAGTCTGGAGGTGAGAGCAACAGTAAACGGAGAAGTCAATACCCATCCCAACTGACAGGGAAAAGGTCACCAGAGTCCTTATTGTTGCGTGGTGAATGACAATGAGCTCGGTGCTCGTGCGTGCTTAACCCCGATCGTGCTTCAAGCACTATCTCGATATTTCCTCCACTGAAGCCTCACGAGATGCCAAAAGCAAATACCGTCGAAAGATCATTCAAAAGGACCAATGCTTGTCATTTACAACTGTTCTGGTCGGAGTAAATCAGAGTCTATGTGACCCAAAAACGAGGATCGTTAGCACACCATTGACATCGCTACTGATATGAATGAACACTCCGCATATACTCTCCACTTGAAGCCTCGCGGGGCTCGGAATCTGACTTCACACCCACTGGTGATGAGGGTAAATCGACTTTAGGCCTAAAGTCATTGTAACGTCCGATTGAAAGTTATTCTTCAATCATATTCCCGGTGAAAAGACGTTCAAAAAAGGGGGATGACCCACTTGTTAGCAGTAGACGTAGAGATCAGCATGAAAAAGCGAAAGGGTGAATGATACGTCTGGCTGCAATGAGTACCCGTTCGGATGAAATAAACAACATCGAGTTGCTTACCGTCTTTCCGTAACAACCTTTAATGCTGATCTAGCGCTTAAAACCTCGTGGGAGAAAGCCCAAGTACACTTCTTGGAGCCAAAACATCCCTAAAGTATCATTCGAGTCGCCAAAAATCGGTTATTAGTTCCTGATAATGATGGTGGTCCAGGTATATTGTATGCTCTCTCCTTTGCCTGAACTTCCTATACTGATTCCTCGCTGATAATAGTCTGCGAAGCCGTACTCCTCCTTAATCCAAGCCTATTTTCACAATTGCTTGGGCTCAAGATTCGCGACCCCACATCTCGGAAGGAGTGGAATGAATAACAATGGGAACGGTGTATAGAGGATGGAAAGGTCCCTGAACGATGGTGGACCGTCTCTTGTGCCAGACAAGCATGCTGTCCTCTTTTACTCTCCCTCGCCCAGTTGACAGATTTTTGTAGTCTTCTCCATTTCTTGATTTGGTGTGTACCCAGTTGAGAAGAAGCCTCGCCCAAGACCAATCCCAAGTGTGTAAGGCTTGTCAGCGCGCCCTCAACCTCCTCTTCAATACCAGTTTCAGTTACTGAAAGGCCCCGCTCGCTCGGAGTCGCTATAGGTGACCTTGTACGGTCGAAGGACTCTATTCGACGCCATCTTGTTGTCGTGTCTACGCTAAAATTCGAGAGCACAGGAAACTCGCCTCGTCAGGGTCTCAAATGCAAGCAGGAGACGGATCAAAATCACGTCCTCGGTCCTCCTCTGATTGCGCTGGATCCTTGTTTCTGCGGCTATCTTGTACTCCCTTTGCCCCCCTACAAGTCGCTGCCTATCAATCTTCCATCATCAGACTAGCAATAGTCTACGGACCTCGTTCACTCGGATGCGGAACGAGGTACGTCTTGCTGCTACACAAGTGATTACGAAGCTGATTTCTCGAATTATGGGGCCCCTCCTTTTGACTCCGAACGTTCACCTCTTTGTTCATTCCACAACTAGCCATGGAGGCCGGAGAGTTAGTTCAAGGGTAAGCGCACAGTTAGAAATGAAGATATGATTCACGACGCGAGCCTCTGGCTTCTGATCTCCTGATGCTTCGTCAGAGGTGATGCAACGGTGACCTAGGATACATCCGGATCATGTAGCTGCCGACTATTAGAATCTCAGAGCAGAGGTGTTCGCTCGCTTGAGAGGATATGATACCGAGAGTCGGAGGAGTTGGAGCTCGCCGTCTGGGAGGCGCCGTTGTGACCAGTACCCTATTAGTATGCTAATCTTGTTATAGCGCATGTCACCGGTTCTGATGTTATGTTCCAGTGGATTCAGGACCATTGAAATACCCAGGAAGGCTCGAGTCTCGGAATAAGGGGGGGTGTATTTGAAGTATCCTTAGTATCCGGTAGAGGCCAAACAATGCAAGAGTCGTCGTCAGCTTTCACGAGTGCAAGCCTACCTTGGTGTGATATCCAGACTTACGACTCCTTTGGCCAATCACCTCGGGGATCTAGGTGCTATCACTTTGATCCATGGTTAGAATATGGGGAAGAGATTATGGATGCAAGGCGCATCCTCGTCTGACAGCGTTTCCATTCCGGGATGGCTATCCACGACGTTTTCCATCTTTCTCTAATCACTCGCGTCCGTAACCCTAGTCGCGTTGAACTGGCAGTGGTTCTTGTCACGTTTGATTTGCTCAGATATGAAACGACGTAAAGGGTACCGATTTACAAGTTGGCCCGACACTGATATCTTCAAAATTGTGTTCTTGCCCTCGTGCTATCCAACTCGCCTCGTCGTACAAATTTGGTCAGCCAGAACAGGTAACAACACTCAGATAGCACTGGACTCGACAACGTTTCGTGAGGTTAGTGTTTACTAAGCTTTGCATCTTAATCTTGGTACTCATCATCCCATCTCAGAAGTATGATAACGGACCGCTTCAAGAACATTCATTCTGCTACTTTGATAGCAGAGGCATTGAACTCACCAGCCTCCACGAGCGGTATTGTAAAAATGTCGACGTACGTTTGGATGGTTCCAACGCGTACTATCGTTCTGACTGTATTCATCGATGTATACCAAGCTGCAGGTTGGCCCATGCCTTCCATTGTGCTTGGGTAGTGCCCGGGCTCAGTTGGAGTTTTATTTAGGTATCATAGGACTCGAAATACAATCAAGCCTTCTTAACTTCCACGAGTGCGTCGGTCGGTCTCCCGTAGTTTCTAATGTTGGAGTCCTGACTCGTGCTATACGCAAGTTACCGGTACCAAGCTATTCTTTGGATTCCTTGTCGACAGATGGTAGAAAGCGTTCCTGAGCGATGGTATCAGCCTTGATTATGCGAGGGTTCATGACGCCAGGATGAAAGACGGATTATCTCCGGGAATACGTCCAGAAGATCATCCGTGGTCGGTACTCGTCTGTAGGGATTCTTACAAGCTCCGCACGTGAAATGTTCAATTTCGGAATACCACGGTTCACAGACCCACCCATTTCAACCTATCAACAACTTACGATGTTGCTCAGTTGTGACAATCATCGTAATTCCAGAGGCAACGGGTTATGTGAATCCCATCATTTTTGCACGGTAGGCCCTCTCGGCGCGAAGTCCCTAGCTCAGAATAGAATTCTCATTTGTCCACAGGTGGTGTGTGTATCCCAGTCTCGCGTGGCAAGACGTCCAAACCGACCTTAGGACAATAATCAATTGTTAATATCGAGCTTCCGTTACGTGTGCCCCTTGTTAATCTCAGACCAGAATCAGTAGTAAACGAGATTACCGGACGGTCAGCCCATGAACCCCATGTACAAGGCCGTGAGACGGGATAACAGTGATTATGCAATCACTCAGATATCAAAAGAAGGTCTAGGTATCCATACCAATCGGACTGTATGTTTATTTCCCTCTCTCATATCGATCCAATCCTAATAGCAAGTCGTTTGGGACGATACGGGCGGATACGTACGGGTGGGCAAGAGGTACCCGTGAATTTCGTCAAAGATACTGGTGGGTCTCCCGTGTTGCTCTCTTCGGAATACTACCTCGTACTTGGTTGGATAAAGCAAATCATCGCTTTGACCAATCTCGCTCGGTATAACTTACATTGGAGTCTAAGCCAACCGCCCACTTCCTCAAGACGACGAGTTGCGATTTAGTGAACTGGCACAGAATGCAATTCACTGTAATTCCATGGGAATTACACTTGAATTATGCTGGAATTTCTTATTGAGAACCTTTGGAGTTGATCCATATTTTTACCAAGTGTTATACAAGAAATACATTTGGTGCAGGCTATAAAATATTAACCCAAGTGTATCTACAGTGGAATAACACTGAGAAATATTTATCAAAGATGTCTGTTTGTTCCATAGCGACCATCCATAAAGTTGGGTAAGATGTATGCAAGAATTATGTTTGCTAGAGAAGATACATTGAGATATAGACTTGCACCATAACTGTAACATACTACTGATGTCTTTGGATCAAAAATATGTTTGGTATTATTTAAGTCAAACAATTGACTTACTACAAACAAAAAACCTCAATAATTTCACCTTAACAGCCTGGAATTATGTAACAATTATGTAAATAAAATGTGAAATATAAAGTCACGCATATTTCCAAGGTGTAGTACATATGGTAAGAAATGATTTTATCTACAATCTCAATCAGTAGTTATCATATACTGATGTACTGTATTTCCGACGTGTCGAGCAAAGAATTATTTATGACAGATCAATAAGCTAAACATAATCCCTGTAAGATTATGAATCAAGACTTGATAGTGAGTCTTTTTTTCCCTTTGCATAAATCTAATACTGAGTTATGTAGGAAGTATATAATAGGCAGTGGTGTCAAAATGGTAAATATTAGAATTTGCTAGATGGACAGATTAAGTGTCTCATGTCAGACAGTAGCCTATGAATAAAGTCCAAACTACATTGTAACTTAGCTTATGTATAATGTTTCACATACAACCTGCAGGTAATACGTTTGGAACAACTGTAAAATAATTCTGTATGATTATTACACAGGTATATGATATCTGATTGGAACTTGGACTACAAGAGTCTGGTTTTTGAATTTTAGTCTGCTCTGAGTGTACTAGCCTAAGGAAGGACAGATCTTCACATGGAATGTATGGAACTAGGCATGGTCAGGACTGGGTAGGGTAATAACAAGGTCTCTGCTATTGGATTGCCACAAGATTGACATCCCATCTGAACAGGGTAGCCACAGGGCTATGATGAGGTGGCCATCCCATCTCCAGGGCATTCCCATGGGGTTTCCATGGGGTAGCCATCCTGTCCTAATAGGTAAGCCAGATGGATCCAGATAAAGCAGCTGGAGAAACTTCAGACCCTGTAATGGGGTGGCTGTCCCATCCTCCATCATAGCCCTGTGGCTACCCTGTTCAGATAGGATGTCAATCTTGTGGCAATCCAATAGCAGAGACCTTGTTATTACCCTACCCAGTCCTGACCATGCCTGACATCACAAAACCTTTTTCAAAGTCTCTTTCAGTGGCTGAGCGCAGCTATGATATTCACAACAAAGAACTGCTAGCCATGATCCAATTGTTGGAAGCCTGGTGGCATTACCTGGGAGGAGCACCAGTACAAATCAAAATCTGGAATAATACGTCCTCCTATGTGTTACCTCACACATTTGACCTAGTCTATCTGCTACCACATTCAGCTTTCCAAGTATGTATCACAATGTCCCATCTAAACAGGGTAGCCACAGGGCTGAGATGAGGTGACCATCCTATCCTCAGAGGATACCCATGGGGTGGTAACACGGAGGCCATCCTGTTTTGAAAGGTAAGCCAGGGGGTTGGAATGGGGTCGCTTGTACAACAATGAATAATATATGTCACATTTTTCAATGGAATATGGCTGAGAAAGTCAACCAACAGTACACTTTGGCTCCTAAAACCTCTGCTCTCTCTTCTGATGTCGTTCTTCAAGTTCCATTCCTACTCTCAACCTTTTTTGGTGTCTTCCGACACTTCTGCCTTCTCTACCAGCACATTCCAGGTGTGCACAGCCAAATTGCCAAATGACATCAACATTGATTCTCAGGAACATCCAATGCCAGACAAACTTCAGTCAGATTGCAAGGCAGGCTATACATTAGAGTGGGCTTCTATCAATGACATGCGGCAGTGGTTGGAGAATGAAGAGGCAGAGAGTATGGTGGAATTTGTTCTGAAGGACAACAGAAAGGTTCAGGATGGCGCACAAGGCTGGCACACAACAACCAGTGTATCACAATGTCCCATCTCAACAGGGTAGCCACAGGGCTGAGATGCAGTGACCATCCTATCCTCTGAGGATTCCCATGGGGTTTTCATGGGGTGGCCACCCTGTTGTGATAGGTGTCAAGAACTAGCCTAAGGTCTAAGGCCTCTCAGGCCACCTCATCTGGGTCAAGAAGTCAAAGGGAGAAGGTCTTGCATTGTGCAGAACATCTAACACTGTGTACTGGGTGTAGAGACGAAGTGGACAAGCTGGGGAACTATCTACAGGTGTCCATGAGTATATATGACAATGGTACAGCATTCTGAGTCATGGAAACCTATCCTAGTATAGTAAGATGAAAGAACAATGAAGAACAATGTGGAACATCAAAGGGGAGAGGTAGAATCTGATGAACAATCAAGGGATGTCAAGTACAGCAATATCATGATAGGAATCATATGAAATGATGAACCCAAGGTATGGAATGATCTGGAATGGTCTGGAACATCAAGGGAGCCATAATGCGATACTAGGGACATGGAATGAAGTGGGATCAAAGGGAAGTCGAGGGAAATATTCCGGGGACCAAGGAAACAGGAGGAACAGTGGGGCAATTTGTAACAATAGGTTAGCCAGAGGGTTGCAATCAGGTCACCATTCTGTTTTGATAGGCCAGCCATAGGGTTGCAACACGGTGGGACTCCACTTGATGACACTATGGGCCCAGCGCAAGGTGATCGTCACCCATAGTCTAGGTAGATACAGCCTTTCACCACGTTACAAGGTGATGTCGAGTAGGCACATTCACCTCGTCTTTAGGTGACTCTGGAATCACCTTTACCAGGGGTGAACTCTACAAAGCGATGGATTGCAGGTCACCAAGATTATAGGTAGTAAGTAGGTAGCACAGAAACACGTAGTAATCATGATTTGTACTACTCTCCTGGTATGTAGAATGACCGACTTATGGTTCCACTTCGGTCAATAATGATCCACTGCCTGTTCTCCTGTATTCGGCCCACCAAGCACTGTACTGTCCCGATATCAACCACTTCGTGTGACCCCATCTTCTTGTATACGGGCATCTCTAAGTCATGAACGTGGCACATGGCACATTTTTTAATGGCTGCCAGTATGAATATACTTTCCGTTTCCACCCCAAGATCCTGTACTGCCGGGAACTTGACTATGAGGATATCCTTCAATTGCCCGTAGAAGTGTTCTGGGGCAAGATCTGGAGCAGCATGGTGATTGTGAGCTTTCTTATTGACCAACAAATCATACCGCAGGACACGTAGATTTCAGTCAGGACTCAGCTTTCCAATGTATAACGCAAGACCAAGAGGAAATACCTACGCATACGAAGGTGGCATCCTGATAATCCTCAGCATATATTGTCATGCAAGCTGCCACCATATCGTCACCACCTTCGAGTCTGCGAACCTTGTACCAGCGGGTTACTTGAGACGGTATGTAGTACTTCTTGACCATGGCCTTGGTCACTTTCCGAGTGTCAGTACTGAATCATGCCACGAGATGAACCATGATCTTGCTGTGTAAAGTTCTGGGAATAGTAGATGATGGTCTTTGTGGAGGGAGTAAAATGCACGCAGGGTCTGTCTGAGGGAGAATAAATGTTAAGAGACACAGCAAATAAATTAGGTATTTGGTTGAAACACATTCAGCCAGGATGCTGGTATTGGCCTTTGACGAAGTTCAATTTCTCCTGCTTCAGAGATAATACCTTCTCCAAACCATAGATTGTCTTGATCTGAGAGAGGTGCACGACATTGATAAGGTAATTATCAATGTTTGCAAATGGATATCGCTGGCTGCAGATGGCAGGCTGTAGTCTACCGCAGTAGTGTTCGGTCGGAAAAGCCCAGTAGGCCCACACAGGGCCTATGGCTTTGATAGAATTGGCAATGTGTAATAGTGCATGGATGGTAACAGGACATGTACTTGATTACTCTGGTGCATGTTGGTAATAGAGCCTGAAGTCTGATTAGCAAACTGGAATGAATGAATAAAACAATGAACGACGTACTCCTCATATCTCTCTACCCAGTGTACAAAGCCATCCCGGGTTGTTTCTACCTGATTGTCATCATACTCGAAATCCATGCAAAGGTGAACAAGGGTGGAGCATTTGAGGAAATGGTTGTAATACCAGGAGTCTGCAAACTTGTTTTCAAGGAGTACTGGCCTTAAGTATAGCAACCAAAATGACCAGCTGTCCACTGTAGTTGCCTGTTTATCATCTGCAATATTGGGAGGCCATGCCCCGAAACATGATGGAATTGAAGACACAGCAGCAGCGGTCACCTTCCCAATTGTTTCCCACACATCAGTGTCGAGCTGATAACAGCCAGTTCCTTCATTGAGACCTTTGAATGTGCCAGTCCAGAGTAGAACAAGATTCTTCAGGACGTTCTTAAAAATTAGGTGCATGAAGTTGTAGGGAAATGAATCCAGAAATGAGATGGAAGATAGCTGCATGAAAATCAAGGTACCCTTGATACCGTGCTGTTTAGCCAGGCACTCGGAGTCTGCAGCACTGGGAGCACTGTCAATGTTTGATGTCTGGGTCTTCATTTGAGAGGGTGTACGGAAGGGGAGGTGCCTGGGATTGTATCAGCCAATGTCATCTTCTGAGTGAAGGCTATGGTGGGATTGGTTGAGCGGCACATACTGTTATGGAGTGTAGGGAGGTGACAAATTCTCAACCATTACCGTCCAATTTTGGATCTCCATTAGCAATGGAGCTACCGTTACCCGTTATGGTTGCCCACTATGGCGACAGTGTCTGAGTGTAGTTGAACAATGGACAGAGGAGTTACTTACATTGACACTTCTAGGAATAGCACATTCTCATTGTCCCACAGCTTGGTTCAAAAGAAGGCAGAATAAGTGTTCAGAATGCTAGCTACACTCACCGTTGGAAAAATGTCAAGACCAGTCACTGGTCCACCTCAGCATCTTATAGAGCGAATCAATCACCTTGCCTTGCTGATGCGAGGTCTTCCCAATTCTATTCCTCATGATCTGCCAGCAATTGAATCAAAGTATCATTTTGCACTCGACCAAGGTGATTTTGAAGAGCGCAGAGTCCTAGGCACACTTTCAAGAACACTTGAGCTTACACTTGGACAGAATGGAGGCGAGATTATTCAGTTTACTGAGCAAGAAAAGCGCATCGAAGAGGATTTGCCGAAGATGTTGAAGCTAGCAGTGAAGGAGATGGGTGATGCTGACCGAAAGGTGTTTGCTGAAGCTTGGTTGGAGCAGTTGATTCGGTCTGCAAGGAGTTGTGGCGCCAAGGTACCAAAGAAACAAAAGAGGGGGTTGACTGAGGGTCCGGGCTCAGACTTGGATGGTACATCTTGCTCTTTCAAAACTTCATTTTAAATCTGTTGATTTGGAGTTCAAAGACTTGTCTATTTGAGCTATGAAGGAATCAAAGAATGTCATTGAATCATCAGATGACAAAGATGCATCCAAAGCCACATCACCATCTCCAGACTCCTGAGAGCCAACAAAATCCCCTTGCAAATCTTTCCCTATGAAACAGAGTACTCTTACCTTCAAGAAAGGCACGTGTACTGAGAAGGAAAAGCGGACAGAATGTCTCCAGCGCATGGAATTGGCAGACATAGCAAAGGAAAAGTGGGATGAACAGGCCCAGAAGGCAAAGCAATCAAAAGCAGAACATGAGAAGGAGTTGAATAGAGTTCGTCAGAAGAGGTGGAGGGAGAAACAGAAAGCTAAGAAGAATTGGGAGAGCACATCTGAAACTGCCGATGTCAATGATGTCTTGATGGAAGGTGCATCACAGACAGCCGAAATGGACTTGAGTGACATTGCGGGGGTTTTGCGCGCAGGTTATGAGGATTGGAGGAATGAACGGAATGGTACAAAGAGAGGTGCTGTTCAGGTGAAACCAAAGCAAACCAACTGGTTCCACCCTTTCTTATGGACACTCATTGAACAGGCAATGAAGTGATGCTTCTGGAGTCCTAACAGTGCAGCCAAACTTCTCCAGAGGGAACATCCTGCCCTCTTTTTGATCACAGGATGGAGCTTGAGTTCTGGAGTGGTGAAGAATCTGTGAGGGCAGGATCATTATGTGGAACTCAAGACAAGCTCAGATCACCCCCCTCCTGGTTCAGGCCTGCAGCTCAAACATTTTTTTTTGTGATGAGTGGCCGCTATGTGGGGATTGATGCCACACACAACACAACTCACTGTCATGAAGTGCCACTTTTCCCCCTATCTTTTCCTTTCTTAGCGCCCATTCCCATTTTAGCACCCATTTGTTACATTGATGCCTACCAGACGCCCGTTTCCCTGTTTCACATCATTCCCTCCCACATCCTTGTTCTTTCACATTGTCTTCACAACTGATGCCATCTATTGTTTCCATTGTTTTCCTTGTTCTTTTATATACAACAGTTACTCGCTCTGGACCCGTTCTTGTTCTATACCTGGACTACTATTGTTCTCCCCTTGTTCCCTCTTATCTTTCTTTATTCTTGCACAACTCATATTCTAGTATATAAGCTAGGTAGTTTACACCTGGTCCCTCATCTTGACCTCTTGTCATTGGGACCAGGTGAGTAGTTACTTCTGTCTTCCCCTTTACCCATAATATATCTAACTTGTTGTTGGGACCAGTTCCTTACTTGCTCTTACCCAGCACTATGAAGAGCTGTGGAAACTACTACAGGGTTGGATTAGAATTACGGATCAATCAAAGTTCTGGGAGACACAGGAATGAATTCAGAAGTTGGCACCCCCGAGCCTCATAACATACCTCAGACTCAATTGGTTGACTGATATCCAAATGTGATCAGCTGTTTACCAGCAGGACCGTACTATTTCTGAACTTTCAGATACAAACATGCTTGTCAAAGCATAAGTACCAAATGAACATACATCACTATAATTTTTAGGTGGCATCACCTTCTCAAGGGCAACTTCCTGCAGGGAAAGCGTAACAGATGACTGTAACGTGCCCAAATTCTACTAGCTGAAAGATGTGTGTTTCTTTGACTCATGGCATTAATATATCATCTTTCAATGACATCAGATCTCACAGATCCAGTGCTCATTATTGAGCAAGGCACCCATCATGGCTGCTACCCTGTGTTTAAAGTAAAAACATGCTGACGCTGTTCTTTCACAGATCCAATCTTAAACACAAAACCTTTTGATCATCATCATCTTCAATCTCAAGAGGCAAACAGCTAGTAATCAGCCCAGAGTGGTGCATTGTGCACTGTGGAAAGATGCAACAACCAAACTCTGAAAGCTGTAGGAGAATAGCCTGCCAAAGGGTCACTTCAAAGAGATGCACACAATCTGTAGTCATATCAAGAGAAAGGATTTCATGGCTCAGAAGCATCCAACATGGAGAACAGGAACAATCACGCACTTTGGAAGTGGAGCACAATGAAGTACAAACAAAAGAAAGTTCAGCTCAGTAACAAATGGATGGACTGTGAATCACAGTCACTATTGAGTTCTCTGGTAATCCAAACACCAAACAGTGAACCCATCATAGTGATATCTACAAGCAGGGTCTTCCATCTATGACTGACTCTGTGAGACCAGATGGCTACCTCATTGCAACCCTATGGCCAGCCTGTCAAACCAGGATAGTGACCCTATTGGAACCCTCTGACTGACCTATTCCAATGGGATGGCCACCCCATGAAAGCCCTATGGGAATGCCCTGGAGATGGGATGGCTACCCTATCACAGCTCTGTGGCTACCCTGCTCAGATGGGATGTCAACCTTGTGGCAATCCAATAGCTATCTTCTCAAGACCAGCTGGAGACCATGTTATCACCCCACAGCTACCATCTGGGCATGTGAAAAGCACACCTTCAGTTATCCTGCAGTAACCTCCTCTATGCAGGTGGCTGAGCCCAATGTGATCTTTAGCACATATTTGTAGGACAGATTGAGAAGCAGAAGTGTAAGGGCCAATTCTACTCAAGAGCCATCCTCTTGACACAGGATGTGGACTGTGTTCTCATCCCCTTGAGACCCTATCATAACAGGATCAACATCCTGTCAACAGCCTGCTTTCATCCTCCAGTGACACCAAGGTCATCCTTTAGTGATCCGCTTTACACAGGATGCCAGCCCTGTCCTCATCCTCCATTGCTCCTATGATAACAATTGTCACAGCCTGTCATCATCATCCTTGTTTCACCTCATTAAGTGGAGTCAAGGAAGTCCTCTAACATCTTCACAACAAAAACCTTTATGCCAAACCAGAGAAATGTGCTTTTGAACAAGAATCTGGGGTCACATCGTGGGCAGGGGCTGCAGCAGACATCAGAAGCTCATTTCAGTCTTACAACAGAACCAGTTACTGAATATAGTATTGCAGGGATGCTCAATGACACAATCCATGCTCGTAGCAAGATCAAGAGAAAAGCAGTCCAGAATTGCAGAAAGTTCTACTGGATTCCCATGTACCTCTGAACCGGGAGAACATGTCCAAAACAAGAGACAGAACGTCCAAAAAATAACAAAACAGAAAACCAAACATAACAGGTTCACAATCCTGTGTCAAGAGAGTAGCCACAGAGTCAAAACAGGATGGCCATCCTATCTCCAATCCTATCTCAAGGGGCTAGCCGTAGAGTCACAACATAGTGGCCATTGTATTTTGAGAGAGAAGCCATAGGGTCACACCAGAGTAGCCATCCAGCCCTCCTGGCAGGGTCTTCCATCTATGACTGACCCCTTAAGACCAGATGGCCATCTTGTTGCAACTCTATGGCAAACCTATTAAAACAGGGTAGTGACCCCATTGCAACCCCCTGGCTAACCTATCAAAACAGGATGGCCACCATGTTACCACCCCATGGGAATCCTCTGAAGATAGGATGGTCACCCCATCTCAGCCCTGTGGCTACCCTGTTGAGATGGGACATCGTGGTACATATCTGGAAAGCTGAATGTGGTAGCAGATGGACT
>JANHQD010002357.1:0-38533 GCA_024721195.1 Marasmius sp. AFHP31
GAAGGAGGTCGGGCATCCCCGAAGTCGAAAACCGCATTGATATCCTGAGGGAGGTGAGACGAGATGCAGGTGCTGCACTACACATGACCAAACGGCATATGAAGGAGGGTTTCGAACGGGGGAAGAGAAAAGCCCATCAGTTTGGTGTAGGAGACTTTGTCTGGCTAGACGGGTCAGACTTCAGGTTGAAGCGGTCGAGTGAGAAGCTGGGAGACCAGAGTCTGGGGCCTTTCGAGATCTTGGAGAAGGTTGGGGATCTGGACTACTGACTGGACCTACCAGAAGAGCTAGAGCGGCATCACCCCATTTTTCACGTCAACAAACTCTATCCTTTTAAAGGTAATCTAGTGAATGGGCTGTTGCCAGAGCCACCAGGACCTATCGAGTTGGAGGATGAGGACGAACCCGAGTACGAAGTGGAGGATGTGGTAGACAGCCAGTACCGATGGAGACGACTGGAGTATCAGGTAAAGTGGAAGGGTTATCCGGAGTCAGAGAACACCTGGGAACCCGCACAGAATCTGAAGAACGCCCCTCGGATAGTGAAACGATTCCACAAGAAGTACCCCGCCGCAGCAGGACCAGCTTATCGAGAAGGGGCCTAGTCATCGAGGACGATGAATCCTAGAAGGGGGGTAATGTCATGAAGTGCCGCTTTTCCCCCTATCTTTTCCTTTCTTAGCGCCCATTCCCCTTTCAGCACCTGATTGTCACGTTGACGCCCATTTGCTACTTTGACGCCTACCAGATACCCGGTTCCCCTCCTCCCATCATTCCCATCATTTCCTTTCCCATCCTTTTTCTTTCACATCGTCTTCACAACCCATCCCATCCAGTGTTTCCTTTGTTCTCTTTGTTCTTTTATATACAACAGTTACTCGTTCCGGACTCGTTCTTATTCCATACCTGGACTACTATTGTTCTTTCCTTGTTGCCTATTATCTTTCTTTATTCTCGCGCGACTCACATTCCAGTATATAAGCTAGGCAGTTACACCTGGTCCCTCATCTTGACCTCTTGTCATTGGGACCAGGTTAGTAGCTAACTTTGTTTCTCTTTACCTTCAATATATCTAACTTGTCATTGGGACCAGTTATCTACCTGCTCTTGCCCTCTGCTCGTTACCTCTGTCGTCTCTGTCGTCGTCTCTGCTAGTCGACTTCCGTCGCCGTTGTTTCTATAGTCCTAGTGTCTAGCGCTTTAGGACAGTGTTCATCATTCCAACTGATTCCCATCATGATATTGCTGTACTTGACATTCCTTGATTGTTCCATCAGTTTCTACCTGTCTCCTTTGATATTCCTTGATGTTCTACAATGTTCTTTCATTATTCCTTATTAGGATTCGTTCCCATGACTCAGTATGCTGTACCTTGACATATATACTCATGGACACCTGTAGATAGATTCCCTAGTCTGACAACTTCATTTCACATTGCTTGTACCCAGCATGTACTGTGTAGCAAGTGTCCCACTCATTATCTATTGATTCTACTTCGACTTCCTGACCTAGAAGATGGCCTGAGGGGCATTAGACCTAGTCCTGTTCTTGACAGCTTCTGGTAACAATGGACCTAGCCCAGGGAGACCCAAAGGACCTGGATGATCTGGAGGATCGCTTGTGCAGAGCTGAGAGGGCCCTGGAAGCAGAAGGGTTCAGCACTCGGAAACGCACCGAGACCACCACCACCACCATCAGTGCCACCTGTGCCACCCAGACCAACCCTGTTGGGGGCAATGGTAAGACCCACAAGGACTTCATGAGAGCCATGCGCAACCGCTGCTATGGCTGTGGAGCAACGGACCATACCAAGGCCCAGGGAAATCACAGTCAGGAGCAGTGCCATCGCTGCAAACGCCTTGGACATCGCATGTCTGTTTGCCAGGACAAGTTCCTGAGACACATGCCAGGTTTAGGTCTCAGGCCTGCTAGGGTTGTTAGGATTAACTCGGCAGTTCCCTTCACCTTGTTTCCAGGAGAGACAGTCAACATCAGTGCCTCTCCACCTGCTCCTACCGCAACCATTGCTTCCACTGTCCCCTCCACCCAAGTCTTTGCCTCCTACACCCCCAGTTCTGACGCTGTAGCCCGTATCGCCGCCCTTCAGGACTCCCTCAACCAGCAGAATGCAATGATCCAGCAGCTCATGGGTCAGAAGGACTTTTAAAGAGGGTGTCTGCCTTTGCTGCAGCAAAGACACCTGCACTGTTTCCTTAATATCTACTACTCACGAAATAAATCCTCTCTCTCACTACTTCTGCATATGAGTGAAATGAAAAGGAAGACAGCATCAGATGGAAACCGCAGCCATGATCGACAGCAGGGCAACTGCCCTGTTTCTTGGAAAATCCTTTGTCTCGACGCATTTAATCCGCACCTCCCCCCTATGACACCCTATCCATGTTCATAACATTGACGGAACCCTTAATCAGGCTGGAAGTATCATGCACTTTGCTCGACTTGGACTTAATGTGGACGGTACAGAGACCTGGACAGACTTTTTGGTTACGCAACTGGGAGGAGAGAACATTATTCTCGGGCTTCCTTGGTTACAGAAGACCAACCCACAGGTTGACTGGGAGAAGGGACAAGTTCTGGTGCCCAAGCCTAAAGTGACTATTGAGGAGGTAGAGGATGAAGACTGGTGGGCAGGCACGGGTAACCCACCTCTTTCTGACTCCATTATTGAATCCATCCACGCATCTGTCATTGAAGACCCTCCTGCATATTCTGAAGCTAGTCCACCCCTCTACCACATCAGGGCCAATTGCATGACCCACCTGGTAAAGAAGGGTACCTTAGAAGACCGTCACGACGACTTGTGGATTGCAGCCGGATACACCTATTCCCAACAAATCACAGAAGAGGCCAGTCAAAGTAAGCTAAAAGAGATGTTCGAGGAGATGGTTCCACCAGAGTATCAGGGGTCTAGGAAAGTATTTTTGGAAGAGGAGTCTGAACGCCTGCCGGCTCACAAGCCCTGGGACCACGCCATCGAACTTGTACCGGGGGCCCCACAGACAATGAAAACCAAGGTTTACCCACTCCTGATCAACGAACAAGAGGAGCTTGACAAGTTCCTAGAAGATAACCAGTGCAAAGGCTACATCCGTCCCTCCAGATCCCCTCTAGCTTCACCAGTCTGTTTTGTCAAAAAGAAAGACGGCAAACTCCGCTTTGTCCAGGACTATCAAAAGCTCAATGAATACACAATCAAGAACCGCTACCCTCTACCTCTTGTCACCGACATAGTCAACCGTCTACAAGCAGCCAAGTACTTCACCAAGTTCAATGTTTGTTGGGGCTACAATAACATGCAGATTAAAGAGGGGGATGAATGGAAGGCTACTTTTCCGGTGAATCAAGGGTTGTTCGAGCCCAAGGTTATGTTCTTTGGTCTTATAAATTCACCTGCCACATTCCAGTTGCTCATAAACTCCATCTTTGCTGACCTGATTGCCACAGGAAAAGTTGCGGTGTACCTGGACAATATTCTCATCTTCACCAGCACCTTGGAGGAGCACTGAGCTCTGGTGAAGGAGGTTCTTGCTCGACTCCAGAAGCACGACTTATATCTTTGCCCCGAGAAATGCCAGTTTGAACAGACAGAGATAGAATATCTTGGACTCATCATTAGCGAAGGACAGGTACAAATGGACAGAGACAAGGTTAAGGCGGTTTGAGACTGGCCTACACCCCCCTGTCACGATCGGAACTTTTCATCGAGCAAGGGACATACCATGGATGAAGCATCGCGTGGTCTAAGCAGCGTACAAGAAAACTCTCACGTCAAATCCACCCCCCTTCAATCTCCCACTGATTATCAACCCTTATTTGCTCCTCATCTAGTCTACAGGGTGATACCACAGTTCCTGAGTATTTTATCTCAGAAGTTCAAGGTTATTCACTCACCAACATTCCTGAGACTGCGCAATTGAGTAAAACACCCAAAACACCCGCCCAAAGACTAGACCAGTGCTACATAGCCCAAAGTCCAGCGCTTGCCAGCGCTCAAAGTCCAGCACCTGTCAAAATACTGCACACACAATTATCGTATGATGTATTTCTTGTATTTACCAAATACAGCAGTCATAGTTACAGTATAAATAGTGTAGCAAGAGGTCTCGTACACTTCGACCTCTTTATTCGACTTAACCAACCCGAAATTCAACTGCTAGCTATGGATTCTGCTGAATCAAACCTGCTTATTGCTTGATCTGACCTGTGAAAGACTTGAGAACTATCAACGTGTGACTTTAAGTTACTGAAAGGTACCATAAG
The DNA here is from genome assembly GCA_024721195.1 of Marasmius sp. AFHP31. NCBI lineage: Eukaryota > Fungi > Basidiomycota > Agaricomycetes > Agaricales > Marasmiaceae > Marasmius > Marasmius sp. AFHP31. The sequence continues at coordinate 4,282 of JANHQD010002357.1, forward strand.
CATCTGAATAGACTAAAGACTGAAGAAAGGACTCACCAAGTGAATATAACAAACCCCGTGTGTTCTTGTGAAAGAAACCATCTTGCAAACGTCAGCCCTCTGTGAAATGTAAGAATATTGAAAGGTAAACGGATTGTGTCACCCGCAACCTCCAGGACATTCAAGGATTTCTGGGCTTCACAAACTTTTACCAACACTTCATTCCAGACTTTGCCAAGATTGCACGACCCCTCAATGACCTGACCCGGAAACATATCAACTTCAACTGGGGTACCCAACAGCAGGACACCTTCAATCAACTTTGCACCGCTTTCACCTCCGCACCCGTCCTCACCCTCTGGCACCCAGATCGACCCACACAGATAGAAGTGGATGCCTCTGGTTATGCAACTGGAGGGGCCCTTTCACAGAAACTTGACGATGGACTCTGGTACCCCATCGCTTTCTGTTCAGCCTCTATGCAGCTGGCCGAGAGGAACTATGAGATCTACAACAGGGAAATTCTTGCTATCATAGACACACTGAAAGACTTGTGGTATTTCCTTGAAGGTCTCCCCTCTCCGTTTGAAATTCTCTCCGATCACTCCGACTAAAAGTTTTGGAGAACTGCTCAGAATCTTAGCCAATGACAGGCCCGATGGGCCCTATACTTGTCCCACTTCCACTTCCTTCTAGGCCACTGACCAGGCAAAGCTAACACTCTTGCTGACCCTCTCTCCCAAATGGGTGCTCATCAGGTCCCAGATAGTGATGATAACCAACAGCAGATCGTTCTCAGACCCGAGATATTCATGAGGATTGCAGCTACAGGCTTGGTAAGCCCCCTAGAGGAACAGATCAGACAGGCTTCAGAACAGGAAGCAGAGGTGTTGGAAGGACTATGAGATCTGAAGGTGCAGGGCCCTTCCCGCTTGGTCAATGGGCTGCTGGAATGGGAGGAAGACAACAGGTTGGTGTACCACCAAGGCTGAGTTTATGTTCCCCCAGGCGATGAGTTGTGCAAAGAAGTAGTGCGCCAGTGTCATGATAGCCCCACAGCAGGCCATCCTGGACTCCATGGAACGTTGGACCTGGTCGATACCCACTTCTGGTGGCCCACCATGCAGTCATTTGTAGAAAAGTACATGGAAGGATGGGACACCTGTGCCCAGAAGAAGCTTCACGATCACCCCCACTCAGTAATTCAGCCTCTTGATGTGCCACAGGGACCTTGGGAAGAAGTAGGAGTCGACCTCATCACCCAGCTGCCAACCTCTCATGGATACAACGCCATCCTCGTCTGCACCGACTTTTTCACGAAGCAAGTCCATGCCATTCCCTGCACTAGCAACATCAATGCCGAGAGAGTAGCCAACATCTATTACCAGGAGATCTTCCACCTACATGGCCTACCAATGTGTTTCATCTCAGATTGGGGGTCATAGTTTAACACCAAACTCATGAGGGCGCTTCTGAAGAGACTCAAGAACAAGGGCAGCTTCACTTTGGGATACCACCCCCAGGCCAACAGACAGACTGAAAGAGCAAACCAGGAGGTCGAAAAGTACCTACGGCTGTACACAAATTACCAGCTGTCATGAAGTGCCGCTTTTTCCCCTATCTTTCCCTTTCTTAGCGCCCATTCCCCTTTCAGCGCCTGATTGTCACTTTGATGCCCATTTGCTACTTTGACGCCTACCAGATACCCAGTTCCACTCTCCCCATCATTCCCATCATTTCTTTCCCCCATCCTTGTTCTTTCACATCGTCCTCACAACCTATCTCACCCATTGTTTCCATTGCTCCCTTTGTTCTCTTTGTTCTCTTATACACAACAGTTACTCGTTCCGGACTTGTTCTTATTCTATATCTGAACTACTATTGTTCTTTCCTTGCTCCCTATTATCTTTCTTTATTCTCGCGCGACTCATCTTCCAGTATATAAGCTAGGCAGTTTACACCTGGTCCCTCATCTTGACCTCTTGTCATTGGGACCAGGTGAGTAGCTAACTTCGTTTCTCTCTATCTTCAATATATCTAACTTGTCATTGGGACCAGTTATCTACTTGTTCTTGCTCTCTGTCCGCTGTCTCTGTCATCTCTGCCGTCGTCTCTGCTAGTCGACTTCCGCCGCCGTTATTTCTATAGTCCTAGCATCTAGCGCTTTAGGACACCAGCAGGACGACTGGTCAGAGCATCTACCCCTTGCTGAGTTCGTTTTAAACTCCCACACCCACTCTGCTCATTGCCTCTCTCCATTTGAGCTCCTCTACGGCTATCTCCCCCTCTTTAACATCCATGTAGGAAGGAGGTTGGGCATCCCCAAGGTCAAAAATCACATCGATATCCTAAGGGAGGTGAGGCAAGATGCTGGCGCTGCACTACACATTACCAAACAACATATAAATGAGGGTTCCAAATGGGGGAAGAGAAAAGCTCATCAGCTCAGTATAGGAGACTTTGTTTGGCTAGACAGGTCAGACTTTAAGCTGAAGTGGTCAAGTGAGAAGCTTGGAGATCAGAGTCTGGGGCCGTTTGAGATCTTGGAGAAGGTTGGGGACCTGGACTGAGATTGCTGTTGATCAACAAGGCAGGTGAGGAGTGTTTCGAGGGTGGTGTTGGCAGCGGATTGAGTAGACATGCTGGAGATAGTGGAAGTAGTGTTTTGGGAGCCGGTGGTGCCAGCTGGAGATGGAGATTGGTGTGAGAGGACAGAGAGAGGTTGTGGAGTGGCTGGTCCAGAAACTACAGGAGTGGGTGGTGCAGCAAACGGTAAGGCAGCAGAGGCTCTTAGATTGGTTTCTGGTTCAGGGGCAGGGGCAGGACTGGGGAACAGTTGGCGACTTTCCGCCCTTTGCACGTGAGTCCTGGGAAAGCCGAAAACATAAATAATGGGCATTATACCCCCCTCCCCGGCCACATTTCGGTCTGTATACGGCGTGTTTAACATTCATTGTTGAGTATTCAATTGGGCTTTGTCCTCCCCAACGCCAACCAGGGTTTCTCGTACTAATTTTGGCCAATGAAGCATTTGATTTCAAGCGAGCTACTGTGTACTACTGGGGAAATTCGGTAACTTGACACTGGTAGGGTAAGTTCTCGGAATAGTAGTACTGTACTGAGGGAACAATGGTGTTGACTGAGACGCTAAATGTGTAAAGGAAGTAGGGGGAGGAGGACCCGAATGTAAGTACCGGTTCTCGACTGGACTCTGTAAGCGGGCAATAATATTTTCGTTGGTCCCGCCCGCAGATACCCCATATAGGCGGGCCAATTCATTCAGGTGCGGGTGTCGTTTGAGTGCCCGAAGTCTTGTGGCATTGTGAAGTAAGCTTGGATCGCGTAGGTCGATGGATTGAGTCGGCATTTGACTACCAAAAGGCATGGCCTGAGACAGTTGAGGCCGACTTTCTGGGGCAGGGAGGGTGGAAGGAGGTGGTTCTGCGGTGGGAACTCCCAACTCTTTAGGTCCCCGAGCATCCTTTTTGGCCTTTTTGCCCGATTTCTCACCGCCGCCGTAAGGATCCTCGTTCACCCGCTTCTTGGACTTCACAGGCACGTTCATGACAGCGCGAGTTTCGGGCCAAGAGTGCTGGTTAGGGGCTACTTTCTTGACAGGTGGAAGGATTTGGTCTGTTGTGGTAGCGGTGATATCGTGGGTTACAAGGGAGAGGTGGTCGTGGAAAGATCTAAGAGTCTCTGGAGGAGTTTTGGGTGGGTCTGTACGTAGATGAAGCTCGAGGGTTGAGAGCTTTTGGATGATGTGGGGAATGATGTCGTTATCTGCGGGAGTTTGATTGGTGTTGCTCTCGGCACTGCTGTAGTCATCATCCAAAGGGTCGCCTCCATCAGGAGAACTGTCCGCCGTGGCAAGGAGTGACTGGGAAACCAGAGTAACATTCTCTGGGAAATTGGTTTGTACTGCACAAAGGTGCTTACAGTACCGAATGAGGGGAAAGGACAGGCATGTACATGTGTATGTCTCGAGATCAACTTCATAGTGTATTGAAGGATCTGATGGAGAGCATACCGTGTATTGCTCACTTTTGTTGCACATGATTTGTGTAATGTGAGACTTGGAGATTGAGCTCGCGCGCGTCTCAATCTCCACCCTTCGTTTCATCTCCAGATTTGGCCCCTCAAAGCCGCATTCTTGGCGACGGTGCCTTCGGATGAAATATGGAATCGCGATGTCCATCAACACATAAACCAAATGGTCTAGGCGCCGATTCCGCTTACCCTGAAGGAAATCTCCCTTCAGGAGATGATGCCATCTATGTTGAAACGTAAGTAAGGGTATCTGACAAAGGAAATCAATGTACGCACGCTTCTACCAACATATTCGTGTCCGATAGCTCAAAGATATTTCTGTCTTTCCGGTAGACGGCAGACCACATTGCACGAATATCATCTCCAAGCCAGTATGTCTCAAAGTAGGAAATGAGACTCTGAGGCGCAAGCAACTTGATTTGTCCCCATGCTTTCCAGAATTCTTCCAGCCCGGTGATTCTAATCCATGCCTGAAGCTTTGTCCAAAGCTCTGAATAGTGTTGAGTGACGAAGTGCTGTTGCCATGCGTGCAGAACGTGCCACCAGCAAAGGAGCCGATAGGAGTCGGGGAAGATGCACGCAATTGCATTCAGTTGACCCATGTCTCGGTCAGACATAAAATACCGAGGTTTCACAGAGGGATTTCTTGTTTTGATGAGCTTCAGGAAGTAGGTAATGGTTTCCTGATGTGCATTCGAAGAGATCATGAATGCACATGGCATACCTAAAAGTAATTCAGTTTATTAATAGAGACTTTGAAGAATTTGTCGCGTACCTTGACCCCAAGGATCACGAATCAGCAGCGAAAACAAGCTCATGTTCTCGTAATGGGTAGTATTGTGAGTCGCGTCTATTGCACTGAATCGGGACGCGTGTTTCTGCCAACACTCTTGCTGGTACCTGGTTTGGATGACCAAGACAAAACTAGCCCTCTCAAGAGCCGAGTTTGCTGGTGGAGGATCGGAGGATGTCTTCAGTTCAACAAAATGACCCCGTTCCCTCAACCGTTTCACCCATTCCATCACCGAGGCACCATCCTGAGAGGCCAATCGGATTAACTCTTCCTCAATTGACTTCTGTATCCGGCGGATATCAGCCCACGTGGCAAATTGATTCCTCGAAGTCGATAGCCTCCCTGTTCGGATATCATCCAAGTTCTCCTCTGTTATCTTGCTACCCATAATTTGTTCGAGGACCTTTGCTGGATCAACGCCGAGCCGAAGTAGACGCTCAATCTCCTTGTGCGTGTCTTTTGAAAGACGCGTAAATTTGGCGTTGTCATTGCCGACTGGGTGTGAATGGTTGTCCCGGTAGAGGCCAAGAACTGTTGAAATCCCTGGATAGGTCTTAATGGTGAGTCTTGCCTTGCAGCCTTCAGCGGCTTTCTTTGTGGGGATCTTGCGCTGCCAGCTATGTTTCTTTTCGTACTTCTTCTCTCCCCCGCTCTTTCCCCTGCCACACACGAAAACAACCTGCTTCTCCCACAATCGGCCCATGGAGTTTCCCTTGTTCCACTTCGTCTCTTTCACAATGAACTCCACTATCTTCTCGCTCTCCTGATCAGTCTTCCAGTCCTCCATCTCAGCCCATGAATCCCACTGAAGGGTATAGCCGGCGCTTCTGCGGTCGTGCTCGAAACTGCCGACTGCCGAGGAGTTGATTGAATAGGTGTTGGTGTCATTCACGGATGATGCCAAGGAACTTCCGCCATCGGTTTGATGAGACATGAGATGGATTTACAGGCAATTTGGCGAGGATAACGATGAATTTCACAGTGAGAGAGTGTGAGTTGGGTGTGTGAGGGAGAATAATGCCACCAAACATTCTGAGCAGACAATAAGGATACTCGCCGGGCCCGGCCCAGCGGCGAGCCAATATTATTATTTCTGTTTTGTATATTTTAACGATTACTTAATACTCGAAGGTCACGTGCAAAGGGCGGAATGTCAAAAGCTCTGGGGAACGGTGTGGTACTAGTTCTGATCCATCATTGAACCAGCAAGCTGTCAAGAACAGGACTAGGTCTAGGGCCCCTCAGGCCATCTTCTAGGTCAGGAAGTTGAAATGAATCAATAGACAGTGAGTAAGACACTTGCTACACAGTACATGCTGGGTACAAGCAATGTGAGACGAAGTTGTCAGACTAGGGAATCTATTTACAGGTGTCCATGAGTATATATGTCAAGGTACAGCATACTGAGTCATGGGAACAAATCCTAATAAGGAATAATGAAAGAACATTGTAGAACATCAAGGAATATCAAAGGAGACAGGTAGAAACTGATGGAACAATCAAGGAATGTCAAGTACAGCAATATCATGATGGGAATCAGATGGAATGATGAACACAAGGTATGGAGTGATCCGGAATGGTTGGGAACATCAAGAAAGCCATAATGTGATACTAGGGACATGGAATGAAGTGGAATCAAAGGGAAGTCAAGGAAAATAATCTGGGGACCAAGGAAACAAGAGGAACAGTGGGGCAATTTGTAACACGAGCTCGCGGGATCGAGTTTGAAGGATCAGCGTGTGGGCAGGACTGGATTTCGCAAGTTCTCCAGTAATTGGTTTCAGGGTTGCGGCGCCAGTGATGTTGATCTGTGGGATCAACTGCGTGAATGAGATTCAAACAGGGTTTGGAAGCCGTGGTAATCTTGCAAGGACAACCTTCCCACTGGTTAGGCTGTCAGTGCAATAAGGATCTTGACTTATTGTCCTAAAGCACTAGACGCTAAGACTTCAGATATAGAGACAGCGACGGTAGAAGTCGTCTAGCGGAGACAACGACAAAGATGACAGAGGCAGCGAGCAGAGAGCAAGAGCGAGTAAAGAACTGGTCCCAACGACAAGTTAGATACATTGCAGATAAAGGGGAAGACAGAAGTAACTACTCACCTGGTCCCAACGACAAGAGGTCAGGATGAGGGACCAGGTGTCAACTACCTAGCTTATATACTAGAATATAGGTTGTGCGAGAATAAAAAAAGAGAATAGGGAACAAGGGAATAACAATAGTAGTCCAGGTATGGAACAAGAACGAGTAACTGCTGTATGTAAAAGAACAAAGAGAACAATGGAAACAATAGATGGAATCAGTTGTGAAGATGATGTGAAAAAACAAGGAGAACAAAGGGAACAATAAATGGGATCAGTTATGAAGACGATGTGAAAGAACAAGGAAGGGAATGATGGGAGTGATGTGGAAAGGGGAACTGGATATCTGGTAGGCATCAAAGTATCAAACAGGTGCTAAAAGGGGAATGGGTGCTAAGAAAGGGAAAAGATAGGGGGAAAAGCAGCACTTCATGACAACTACCAGCTGGACCTACCAGAAGAGCTGGAACGACATCACCCCATTTTCCATGTCGACAAACTCTATCCTTTTAAAGGTAACCTAGTAAATGGGCTGCTGCCAGAACTGCCAGGACCTATCAAGTTGCAGGACGAGGACAAACTAGAGTATGAGGTGGAGGATGTTGTGGATAGCCAGTACAGGTGGAGGCGGCTGGAGTATCAGGTGAAGTGGAAGGGTTATTCGCAGTCAGAGAACACCTGGGAACCCACACAGAACCTGAAGAACGCCCCTCGGATAGTTAAGCGGTTCCACAAGAAGTTCCCTGCCACAGCAGGACCAGCTTATTGGGAAGGGGCCTAGTCATCGAGGATGAAAAATCCTAGAAAAGGGGTAATGTCATGAAGTGCCGCTTTTCCCCCTATCTTTTCCTTTCTTAGCACCTGTTCCCTTTTTAGCGCCTGATTGTCACTTTGACGCCTACCAGATACCCGGTTCCCCTTTCCACATCATTCCCATCATTTTCTTCCCATCCTTGTTCTTTCACATCGTCTTCACAACCCATCCCATCCATTGTTTTCTTTGTTCTCTTTGTCCTTTTATACACAACAGTTACTCGTTCTGAACTTGTTCTTATTCCATACCTGGACTACTATTGTTCTTTCCTTGTTGCCTATTATCTTTCTTTATCCTCGCACAACTCATATCCCAGTATATAAGCTAAGTAGTTTACACCTGGTCCCTCATCTTGACCTCTTGTCATTGGGACCAGGTGAGTAGCTAATTTCATTTCTCTTTACCTGCAATCTATCTAACTTGTCATTGGGACCAGTTCTTTACTTGCTCTTGCTCTCTGCTTGTTGTCTCTGCCATCTCTGTCGTTGTCTCTGCTAGACAACTTCTGCCGCCACCGTTTCTGTATCCGAGGTCTTAGCGTCTAGCGCTTTAGGACAGATCACCCACTTTGAAGGTTGAGTCATCGTGATAAGGATCAATGTCGTAGCATTCTATACCTGACATTCAAGCCACGCTGAAAAGTACAGAAGGAGGAGCACTTATGGAATAGGGCATTTCTAAAGTGTTCAAAGATGTTGTGCAAACTCATAGTGAGTTCGGGGCGAAAGTAAGCAAGGTTGGAGAGATACACCTCTGGGCTTCACTTACTTCTGTGCTGGAAGATCGGAAGATAAAATTTACCTTGGAAGTGAGAAGTGGTGCCACAGTAAAGCTGTTCAAGGCCTGGTATCCAAGTGATCGAGATGTGATTGACAGTCCCTGGAGCTACTACCTTGCATCTGGAGGAAGGCTACATACACTAGAAGGTGAAAGCCTGACATGTCGGAAACACTGAAACAAGGCGAATGGCAAGAGAGAGAGAGAGAGAGAAGAGAAAGAGATCACACCAAGATATGAAGTTGAATCTTGCTATATTCAGGAGATGATGAGAGAGGAGAAGAAAGAAAGAGAATATGTATCTAAGTAGCTATGTGTCTTTATATACTTCTGTCGAACGTGTACAGGTAATCAGAGGAAAGTCAGAATGACCATATATGGGTAATGTCAGTAGAGGCGGGATCAAGGGGCAGCGATCCTAATCAGGAAAGTAGGAAGCTCGTGGGGATGACGGGCTTACAGAAGGGAAAGAAAACCTAGAACAATATTTCAGACGTTACCAAAGCTAGCTCAGAAGGCTGGGACTTGTCCTAAAGCGCTGAATGCTAAGACTTCAGATACAGAGATGATGGCAGCAGAAGTTGTCTAGCAGAGACAACAACAGAGGGCAGAGACAGCGAGCAGAGAGCAAGAGCAAGTAAAGGTCTGGTCCCAACGACAAGTTAGATACATTGCAGATAGAGGGAAAGACAAAAGTAACTACTCACCTGGTCCCAACGACAAGAGGTCAAGAAGAGGGACCAGGTGTAAACTACCTAGCTTATATACTAGAATATGGGTTGTGCGAGAATAAAGAAAGAGAATAGGGAACAAGGGAATAACAATAGTAGTCCAGGTATGGAACAAGAACGAGTAACTGCTGTATGTAAAAGAACAAAGAGAGTGATAGAAACAATAGATGGGATCAGTTATGAAGACGATGTGAAAGAACAAGAAAGGGAATGATGGGAGTGATGTGGAAAGGGGAACTGGGTATCTGGTAGGCATCAAAGTATCAAACAGGTGCTAAAAGGGGAACGGGCACTATGAAAAGGGAAAAGATAAGGGAAAAGCGGCACTTCATGACAGAACTGAGGGGACTCTCCAAGTAAGGAGAAGAGACTTGGGACTCAACCACTGGAGTAAACATGCCGGTACCTGGGATCCACAAGGACCATCAGGACTTTGACTAGATAAACTTTGGGGCAGGTATTAGCCATTCTAAAGGACGAGGGTGTTCACCAATCTTATGGACTAGATGATTACTTGATATTATAGTTGTTGGGAAGCTACCAGATGTCACAAATCCCCCTATTTTCCCCTGACAAGCGCCCACATCCACATTGAGTGCTAAACCATCAACTCGACTCACCTTTTTTCCCCAAATGTCTGACTCAACTCCATGACTTGAACGGGCCGACTCATACTCATCTACCACAACTCAGTGGACCTATTACCGTCTGTGACTCATTATCTGTGACTCGGTGGCCTGACTCACAATCCCAGAACCATCTATCCCTGACTCCTCTCCGCCAACTCGCACGGATACATTATGACTTGCTCTGACCCGTAACCTAGTATAAAAGACCCACCTTGTACAGTATAATTCTTTAGCTTAACCAATTGGTCAATCCATAGTGAACACAGCAGAACAGACTTGATTGAGTGACTTGAGGGGCAACTGCAGTCGCCTTCCTGACACCAGACAGGGCATTTCGATGCAGCCTATGGACTGCAGAAGAACTGAACTTCAGACGAGGGAGCACCATACTTCTGAAGAAAAGACCAACATGAGTCATGGATAGAAGTAGATAGGATAATAGATCCACCAGCTGCAGCTGGGCAGAGGGAAACGAAATCCACCGAATAGCGTGATACAAGGATCTTTCAAAGCAAATATTAAAATGTTGACTTTGGATCCCAAACACGTAGAATAATACAAAGTCTCCAAGATATATACCAAAGAAGGTAGTTTTAGATAGAAGGCAGATGTATATTCACAATTTGTACAATTGGGTAGAATTAGTAGCTGCTAGGGTATATAAGGACTAGGGTTTTCATCAAGGATCCCCAAGCAATCCATACTATTTTACCAGGAAAGCAATCAATGCCACTGACCAGCTGAGGGAGCAATTCATGTGAACAGTATCTACAAGGCTCCAAAAAGCAGAAACCTTATGGGTGGCACGCTATAGGGTCTTTGGATTTGCTTCTGGAGAGACATTAGAACAGAATAGAATGATTTGTTGAACTTCAGAAACTGGACTAGTTTGACTTGAGAACTTATTGAACTTAATTGGAAAGCCTAGTTGAACCTCCGAAGCATAGGGCTAAGGCGTTCATTCCATTGACTGATTGGCAAGGTCTTTGGTTTGGGTAGACCACTTGGGGTCATTATTGTTACTTGGGTACTTGAACTTTGAGTATTCTGAATGCTTGTGGGTTCTTCTGTAGTTGCTTTGTGGCTCCAAACAAACTTCCGCAGCACACAACCACATATCACTCTACACATTTCCAAACTTAAATCCCTCCTACACATTTATGTATACAAACCTTTATACACATACTCTCCATGCTTTAGACAAGTGCAGAGCTTCAGTTAGTTCGTAGAAGAACTTCTTGTATCGATTTTGTTGACTTTGGTGCAGTCTGACTACATGCAGAACCTTTGATTAACGCTGATCCACTCTTCCCACGTCTTCCAGCTACACTCAGTGTTGGGGAGATTTGGCTATTTTAGTTAGGTTTTATTTGCACTGGTGTGTGGTGCATCTATAACAGTAGAGGTCTCTCCCACTTCATTTGATTTTATGGGTGATATCAATATGGTACATCGTCAATCTCTGGGCCAATCAGCTTTCATCTCACCACCGCATAGTTTTTTGATACACCTCAACTGGACAAGACTGTCCTAAAGCGCTAGACGCTAAGACTTTGGATACAGAAGCGACGGCAGCGGAAGTTGTCTAGCAGAGACGACGACAGAGATGACAGAGACAGCGAGCAGAGAGCAAGAGCAGGTAAAGGTCTGGTCCCAATGACAAGTTAGATATATTGCAGGTAAGGAGAAACGGAATTAACTACTCACCTGGTCCCAATGACAAGAGGTCAAGATGAGGGACCAGGTGTAAACTGCCTAGCTTATATACTGGAATATGAGTCGCACGAGAATAATAAAAGATAATAGGGAACAAGGAAAGAACAATAGTAGTCCAGGTATGGAATAAGAACAAGTCCGGAACGAGTAACTGTTGTGTATAAAAGAACAAGGAGAACAAAGGAAACAATGGATAAGATGGGTTGTGAAGACAATGTGAAAGAACAAGGATGAAAAGGGAAATGATGGGAATTATGAAAAGAGGGGAACTGGGTATCTGGTAGGCGTCAAAGTAACAAATGGGCGTCAAAGTGACAAACAGGTGCTGAAAGGGGAATGGGCGCTAAGAAAGGAAAAGATAGGGGGAAAAGCGGCACTTCATGACAAAGACAAAATTTCATCCACTTGTCAATATTTGCAGTGCCGCTTCCAATATTGACCACCAGAATGCAACCTTCACCCTTCAGTCCTTGCAGTATCTTCAGCTTGGGAGTAGAAAGTTCACCTTCCCTACCCATGTGGTAGTTCCCGACAGCCCTAAATTCCAGAACATCGGGAAGGATCGTGTATTGTCTGTCAAGAACAAGCCTAAGGTCTAAGGCCTGTCAGGCCACCTCATCTGGGGTCAAGAAGTCAAGGGTAGAAGGACTAGCATTGAGCAGAACATCCTACACAATGTACTGGGTGTGAGGACGGAGTGGACAAGCTGGGGAACTATCTACAGGTGTCCATGAGTATATATGACAATGGTACAGCATTCTGAGTCATGGAACCCTATCCGAGTATAGTAAGATCAAAGAACAATGAAGAACAATGTGGAACATCAAAGGGGACAGGTAGAAACTGATGGAACAATCAAGGGATGTCAAGTACAGCAATATCATGATGGAGATCAGATGGAATGATGAACACAAGGTATGGAATGATCCGGAATGGCCAGGAACATCAAGGAAGCCATAATGCGATACTGGGGACATGGAATGAAGTGAAATCAAGGGTAAATCAAGGGTAATAATCTGGGGACCAAGGAAACAAGAGGACCAGTGGGGCAATTCGTAACATTGTCCCCCAGCAAGAATACCTATGTTTCAATCACCAGGATCCTCACTCGGGTTATCACAAAATCTGAAAAAAATGGCGAAGATGGACCAGTCAAGACTTTCTGTCTTGACATCAAATCTACTTTCAACCTTGGTTGACCCCCTCCCAGTAGTACCTTGAAGGAAACCCCAGGTATGTTCTTCTACTAAACCCAATTTCGACCTTCTTGACACTTAATTTTCATAGTCCAACTCAAGAGCACAGCTGGCAGCAAGCAAAAGCGGGTTGAAGTTCCAGCGGCTGCTCATAGTAATAAAGCACTGAGGACCGCAGTCGGCACATCAGCTGGAACATCAGCCAGAAGACATCAACCTACCAACAACGTAGGGGCTTCAGGTTCAGGTTTTCAAAAAACAGAAGAGTATTAGGAGGTTCAAATTCATGAGATAGAACCTGTGTTTATAACTTAATTATTATGTCTTGGACAGTAAAGTACATACTACTGTCCTAAAGCGCTAGACACTAAGACTATAGAAGCAACGACGGCAGAAGTCGACTAGCAGAGACAACGACAGAGATGACAGAGACAGCGAGCAGAGAGCAAGAGCAGGTAGATAACTGGTCCCAATGACAAGTTAGATATATTGAAGGTAAAGAGAAACAAAGTTAGCTACTCACCTGGTCCCAATGACAAGAGGTCAAGATGAGGGACCAGGTGTAAACTGCCTAGCTTATATACTGGAATATGAGTCGCACGAGAATAATAAAAGATAATAGGGAACAAGGAAAGAACAATAGTAGTCCAGGTATGGAATAAGAACAAGTCCGGAACGAGTAACTGTTGTGTATAAAAGAACAAAGAGAACAAAGGAAACAATGGATAGAATGGGTTGTGAAGACGATGTGAAAGAACAAGGATGAGGAAGGAAATGATGGGAATGATGAAAAGAGGGGAACCGGGTATCTGGTAGGCGTCAAAGTAACAAATGGGCGTCAAAGTGACAAACAGGCGCTAAAAGGGGAATGGGCACTAAGAAAGGAAAAAGATAGGGGAAAAGCGGCACTTCATGACATTACCCCCCTTCTAGGATTCATCATCCTCAATGACTAGGCCCCTTCTCGGTAAGCTGGTCCTGCTGCAGCAGGGAATTTCTTGTGGAACCGCTTAACTATCCGAGGGGCGTTCTTCAGGTTCTGCGCTGGTTCCCAGGTGTTCTCTGACTCCAAATAACCCTTCCACTTTACCCGGTATTCCAGCCGCCTCCACCTGTACTGACTGTCCACTACATCCTCCACCTTGTACTCTGGCTCGTCTTTGTCCTCCAGCTCAATAGGTCCTGGTGGTTCTGGCAGCAGTCCGTTTACTAGGTTACCTTTAAAAGGGTAGAGTTTGTCGACATGGAAAATGGGGTGATGTCGCTCCAGCTCCTCTGGTAGGTCCAGTCGGTAATCCAGGTCTCCAACCTTCTCCAAGATCTCAAATGGCCCTAGACTCTGATCTCCGAGCTTCTCACTCAACCACTTCAGCCTAAAGTCCGATCCATCCAGACAAACAAAGACTCCTACACTGGACTGATGGGCTTTTCTCTTACCCTGCTCAAAACGCTCCTTCATATGTCGTTTGGTAATATGTAGTGCGGCGCCTGCATCTCGCCTCACCTCCCTCAGGATATCAATGCGATTTTCGACTTCGGGAATGCCTGACCTCCTTTCTACTGGGATGTTAAAGAGGGGAAGGTAGCCATAGAGGAGCTCGAATGGAGAGAGGTGGTGAGCAGAGTGGGTACGGGAGTTTAAGACGAACTCAGCAAGGGGTAGGTGTTCTGACCAGTCGTCCTGTCTGTAGTTTGTGTACAGCTGTAGGTATTTTTCGACCTCCTGGTTTGCTCTTTCAGTCTGTCTGTTGACTTGGGGGTGGTATCCTGAAGTGAAGCTGCCCTTGATTCCAAGTCTCTTCAGAAGTGCCCTCATGAGTTTGGCATTGAACTGTGGCCCCCGATCCGAGATGAAACGTATTGGTAGACCATGTAGGTGGAAGATCTCCCGGTAGTAGATGTCAGCCACTCCCTCGGCATTGATGTTGCTAGTGCAGGGAAGGACATGGACTTGCTTCGTGAAAAAGTCGGTGCCGACGAGGATGGCGTTTTATCCATGAGAGGTTGGCAGCTGGGTGATGAGGTTGACTCCCACTTCTTCCCAAGGTCCCTGCGGCACGTCGAGTGGCTGAATTACTGAGTGGGGGTGACGGTGAAGCTTCTTCCGGGCACAGGTATCGCATCCCTCCACATACTTCTCCACGAATGATCGCATGGTGGGCCACCAGAAGTGGGTATTGACCAGGTCCAGCGTTCCATGGAGTCCGGGATGACCTGCTGTGGGGCTGTCATGGCACTGGCGCACTACCTCTTTGCGCAACTTGTCGCCTGGGGGAACATAAACTCGACCCCTGTAGTATACCAACCCGTTGTCCTCTTCCCATTCCAGCAGACCATTGACCAAGCGGGAAGGGCCCTGTGTCTTCAGATCACTTAGTCCTTCTAATACTTCTGCCTCCCGTTCTGAAGCCTGTCTAATCCATTCTTCCAAGGGACTCACCAGGCCTGTCACTGCGATCTTCAGGAATACCTCGGGTCCCAGGACAATCTGCTGTTGGTTGTCGTCGCTATCTGGCACTTGGTGAGCACCCATTCGGGAGAGAGGGGCGGCAAGAGTGTTAGCTTTGCCTGGTCGGTGGCCTAGAAGGAAGTGAAAGCGGGACAGGTACAGGGCCCATCGGGCCTGTTGTTGGCTAAGATTCTGAGCAGTCCTCCAAAACTCTAAGTTGGAGTGATCGGTGAGAATTTTGAACGGAGAGGGGAGGCCTTCAAGGAAATACCGCCAGTCTTTCAGTGCGTCTATGGTAGCCAGCATCTCCCTATCGTAGATCTCGTAGTTTTCCCCGGTGGGCTGCATAGAGGCTGAACAGAAGGCGATGGGGTGCTAGAGTCCATCTTCTAGTTTCTGTGACAGGACCCCCCCAGTGGTATATCCAGAGGCGTCTACTTCGATTCGTGTGGGTCGGTCTGGGTGCGGAGGTGAAGGCGGTGCAGAGTTGATCAAAAGCGTCTTGTTGCTGAGTCCCCCAGTTGAAGCCGATGTGTTTCCAGGTCAGGTCATTGAGGGGTCGTGCAATCTTGGCAAAATCATGGATAAAGCGTCGGTAGAAGTTTGCAAAGCCTAGAAATCCTCAGACGTCTCGGAGGTTGCGGGGTATAGGCCAGTCTCGAACTGCCTTAACCTTGTCTCCGTCCATTCGTACCTGTCCTTCGCTAATAATAAGTCCCAAGTACTCGATCTCTGTCTGTTCAAACTGGCATTTCTCGGGACGAAGGTATAAGTCATGCTTCTGGAGCCGAGCGAGGACCTCCTTGACCAGAACTCGGTGTTTCTTCAAGGTGCTGGTGAAGATGAGGATGTCGTCCAGGTATATGGCAACTTTCCCTAGGGCGATCAAGTCGGCAAAGATGGAGTTCATGAGCGATTGGAATGTGGCAGGGGAATTTGTGAGACCGAAAAACATAACCTTGGGCTCGAACAACCCTCGATTTGTTGCAAAAGCGGCCTTCCATTCATCCCCCTCCTTAATCCGAATGTTGTTGTAGCCCCAACGAACGTCGAACTTGGTGAAGTATTTGGCTCCCTGTAGACGGTTGACTATATCGGTGACGAGGGGTAAAGGGTAACGGTTCTTGATTGTGTACTCGTTGAGTTTTCGGTAGTCCTGGACAAAGCACAGTTTGCCATCCTTCTTTTTGACAAAGAAGACTGGGGAAGCTGAAGGGGATTTGGAGGGACAGATGTAGCCTTTACATTGGTTGTCTTCAAGGAATTTCTCGAGCTCTTCCTGTTTGTTGATCGAGAGTGGGTAAACCTTGGTTTTCATTGTCTGAGGGGCTCCCGGTACGAGTTTGATGGCGTGGTCCCAAGGCTTATGAGCTGGTAGGCGTTCTGACTCTTGTTCCGAGAATACTTTCCTGGCCTCTCGATACTCTGGGGGGACCATCTCCTCAAAAGACCGTTTTGGTTTACTCCTACTGGCCTCTTCTGCAATCTGTTGTGAATAGGTGTATCTGGCCGCAATCCACAAGTCGTCGTGACAGTCTTCCAAGATACCCTTCTTCACTAGAGCTCTGCGCGTCATACGATTTGCCCTGACGAGATAGAGAGGTGGACTAGCTTCGGGATCTGCAGGAGGGTCTTCAATGACGGATGCATGGATGGATTCGATAATAGAGTCAGAAAGAGGTGGGTTACCCGTGCCTGCCTACCAGTCTTCATCCTCTACTTCCTCAATCGTCACTTTAGGCTTGGGCACTGAAACTCGTCCCTTCTCCCAATCTACCTGTGGGTTGGTCTTCCGTAACCAAGGAAGCCCAAGGATAACGTTCTCTCCTCCCAGTTCTGTAACCAAAAAGTCTGTCCAAGTCTCCGTACCATCCACGGTGAGTCCAAGTCAAGCAAAGTGCATGATACTTCCAGCCTGATTGAGGGTTCCGTCAATGTTGTGAACACAGATAGGGTGTCGTAGAGGGGAGGTGCAGATTCGATGAGTCGAGACAAAGGATTTTCCAAGAAACAGAGCAGTTGCCCCACTATCGATCATGGCCGCGGTTTCCATCTGATGCTGCCTTCCTTTTAATTTCACTTGCACGCAAAAATGGTGAGAGAGGAGTTCTATTTCGCGAGTAGTAGATATTTTAAAAGAGTGAATTGAATCGTACGAGGAAGTAGCATAGACAGGAACCAGTGTGGGTGTCTTCACAGCGGCAAAGGTGGACACCCGCTTTAAAAATCCTTCTGACCCATGAGCTGCTGAATCATCACGTTCTGCTGGTTGAGCAAGTCTTGGAGGGCGGCAATATGGGCTACAGCATCGGAACTGGGGGTATAGGAGGTGGAGGCTTGGGTAGACGGGACGGTGGAAGCAATAGTGGCGGTAGGAGCAGGTGGAGAGGCGCTGATGTTGACCGTCTCCCCTGGGAACAGGGTGAAGGGGACTGCCAAGTTGATCCTAGCAACCCTGGCCGGCCTAAGACCTAAGCCTGGCATGCGCCCGAGGAACTTGTCCTGGCATACGGATGTCCGATGTCCGAAGCGCTTGCAGTGATGGCACTGCTCCTGACCATGATTCCCCTGGGCCTTGGTGTGGTCCGTCACACCACAGCCATAGCAACGGTTACGCATGGCCCTCATGAAGTCCTCGCGGGTCTTGCCGTTACCCCCAACGGGGTTGGTCTGGGTGGCATGAGTGGGGACAGTGGCACTGATGGTGGTGGTGTGGGTCTCAGTATGTTTCCGAGTGCTGAACCCCTCTGCTTCTAGAGCCCTTTCAGCTCTGCACGACCGATCTTCTAAATCGTCCAGGTCCTTTGGGTCTCCCTGGGCTAGGTCCATCGTTACAAGGAGTTTCTTTACCTCCGGATTGAGTCCACTTCAAAAGCGGATCATGAGGTCAGCATCGGAGAGGCCTGTCTTGGCCCCTGTGTCCCTGAAATCCTGGCAGTAGAGGGTGACAGCCTTGTTCCCTTGCTTCATCTGCTCTAGCTCCCTAATGGCATCCGCCTTCTTGTTGGCAGAGCCAAAGCGCATTTTGAACTGTTTTCCGAAGGTCTCCCACCTTCCTTCAAAAGGGAATGCAACACTTTCGTTGGTCAGGGATGTGTTGATCTGTTTCAAGTAGTTGGCCGCCCAGCAGCCGGCTTTTCCCCCTTCGCAGAACGACAAGGCAGACTGGATAGTCCTCCTGTGGTCCAACTTCCCAACGTCTTCTGGAGGGACTCCTCGCCCTGCCTTAATCCTCAGCACCTTCTGTTCTGTCGCCCAGTTCCTAAACATGGGCAGGAACCTGGCCACATCATCCGCATCGCCTTTGAAGACGGTGGGCTTTGCAATAACGGCTCCTTCATCTTTGTTGGCTTTGAAGGCGTCTCTAATGGCATCCAGCTGGGCCTGCTGGGATTGTTGCTGATTGACGAGGCAGGTAAGAAGGGTTTCGAGGGTGGTGCTGGCGGTTGCCTGAGTAGACATGCTGGATATACTGGAGGTAGTGGTTTGGGAGGTGTGCGAGTCGGTGGTTTCAGCTGGGGATGGAGATCGGTGCAAAAGAACAGAGAGAGGTTGTGGAGTGACTACTTCAGAACCTATGGGAGTGGGTGGTGCAGCAAACGGTAAGGCAGCGGAGGCTGTTAAAGGACTGGGGAATGGTAATGGTACTAGTTCTGATCCATCGGGGAACTGTCGAGCTCGTGGGATCGAGTTTAAAGGGTCGGCATGCGGGCAGGTTTGGAGTTCACAAGTTCTCCAGTTGCGGGTTTCAGGGTTGCGGTGCCAGTGATGTTGATCTGTGAGATCAACTGCGTGAACGAGATTCGAACAGGGTTTGGAAGCCGTGATGATCTTGCAAGGACAACCCTACCACTGGTTAGGCTGTCAGTGCAATAAGGATCTTGACCTAATGTCCTAAAGCGCTAGACGCTAAGACTATAGAAGCAACGGCGGCAGAAGTCAACTAGCAGAGACAACGACAGAGATGACAGAGACAGTGAGCAGAGAGCAAGGGCAGGTAGATAACTGGTCCCAATGACAAGTTAGATATATTGAAGGTAAAGAGAAATGAAGTTAGCTACTCACCTGGTCCCAATGACAAGAGGCCAAGATGAGGGACCAGGTGTAAACTACCTAGCTTATATACTGGGGTATGAGTCGTGCGAGAATAAAGACAGATAATAGGAAACAAGGGGAAAACAATAGGAGTCCAGGTATGGAATAAGAACAAGTCCAGAACGAGTAGCTGTTGTAAATAAAAGAACAAAGAGAACAAAGGAAACAATGGATGGGATAGGTTGTGAAGGCGATGTGAAAGAACAAGGATGGGAAAGGAAATGATGGGAATGATGGGAAGAGGGGGACCGGGTTTCTGGTAGGCGTCAAAGTAACAAATGGGTGTCAAAGTGACAATCAGGCGCTAAAAGGGGAATGGGCACTAAGAAAGGAAAAAGATAGGGGAAAAGCGGCACTTCATGACAACTACCTGATGTAACTTATTACCCCGCAAAGCATGTATCAAACAGTCCCGACTCATTGATGGGCTCACAATTTCCAGTGCCATTGGCACGAGTTGTCCTCTAGTAAGCAAAGAAGGTATAAACAGGTTGGACACATTTAATCAAAATTGGACTGATTCTTACACAAACACATAATATGGCATAAAGTTGTCCAATCAGATTTTCCTGATGAAAGGCCTGAACCATTCAAAAAAACAGTTTGACCAGACCTTTTTACGTCATGGTTTGGTTTGGTTCCAAACCACATGTCAAACCCACAGTTTGAACCACCTGTCAGCATCACTAGTGTGACATGTGGTGCCTAACACAGCAGGCAAAGCCTGGCTCAGTGGCAGTCCACTGCCTTAAGTTCAGTGGACAGGCAGTGGACACTTCAGTGGACACTTGTCTGCCATGCTGGTGTCATGAAGTGCCGCTTTTTCCCCTATCTTTTTCCTTTCTTAGTGCCCATTCCCCTTTTAGCGCCTGATTGTCACTTTGACACCCATTTGTTACTTTGACGCCTACCAGAAACCCGGTCCCCCTCTTCCCATCATTCCCATCATTTCCTTTCCCATCCTTGTTCTTTCACATCGCCTTCACAACCTATCCCATCCATTGTTTCCTTTGTTCTCTTTGTTCTTTTATTTACAACAGCTACTCGTTCTGGACTTGTTCTTATTCCATACCTGGACTCCTATTGTTTTCCCCTTGTTTCCTATTATCTGTCTTTATTCTCGCACGACTCATACCCCAGTATATAAGCTAGGTAGTTTACACCTGGTCCCTCATCTTGGCCTCTTGTCATTGGGACCAGGTGAGTAGCTAACTTCATTTCTCTTTATCTTCAATATATCTAACTTGTCATTGGGACCAGTTCTTCTACCTGCTCTTGCTTGTTGCTTGTTGTCTCTGCTCTCTCTGTCGTCGTCTCTGCTAGACGACTCCTGTTGCCGCTGCTTCTGCATCCGAGTCTTCGCGTCTAGTGCTTTAGGACAGCTGGCCCGGCTTATCAAGACCCGGGTAGTACAGATTGCTGATAGCGTGGATGTCAATAGCAAGGCTTTGGAGGAGGCCACATTCGACTATCTTGATGATGCAGACGGAGGGCACAGTGTTGTAAAGAAAGGGCTAGGTTGACATTCTATGATGAAACATATGGCAAGAATACATTCCTAGTTGGAGATATTGAGGTGAAGAAGAAGTGGACCAGTGATGTAAGTGCTAAGTTGTTATCTTTTGTAGCCATTCCAATGATCTTTATCCTGACATAGTTCTGGAATGCCTGGGGCAACAGGGGTTTGAGATTGTGTGTCAACCCATGTCTTTGTTCTTTGTGGTCTAATGATCTCTACCTAGTGTTACGCTTCATCCATACAAAAGGGGCAGAAACCACTACTTGAAATAAGATTCAATCATTCAGAGCACTACACACAAGTATAATGGACAAACTTACCATGTTTCAAGTAGTCGAGTTGTTGGTGTCAGAAGTATATGGGGCCCTGCCAGTTCTGCAGAGATCAAGGCTACATCACTCTGGGAGATCAGTTGGTAGGGTACTGAGCGTTGAAGCGCTGATCCTCTGCATTTTGACAAATACCGCCCTCTTGCTCCCAACAAACCAGTGTTTTTCTGTTCATATCCCAGTAATATCCTCTCTCAACTCGCCCCTCGTAGCCCCTCAGATATATGAAGTGAGCCCTTCACTACCATAATCCAAGGTGACTAAATACAGTGTTGTAGTTCACATTTCAGTTCGAAGTCTTGATGAAGAATACCGAGTGCACCTGGCCCTTGTCAGAGCTTTTCTGTCCATAGCCTGACAATGACCTCATCCAATCCTTCCACCAATCTTTCGCTGTATCCCCAGATGTCTGCAGATACTGTTTTCCGATCTTATCCAGCATCTATCACCACCCATTGACTGTTTTTATTCCCTTCCCTGCCTACTCGAGTTTCCACTTCAGAGCCTATTTTTTAAAATATCTCGCAAACCTTCCACTGCGTCTCTTCTTTCCCATATCTCCTTTTGCCATAACCACCTCTCTCCCTTGCCTTCTTCAGCATGACATCCAAAAGAAAGTGTCAAATCCAGTGCAGGTACTCTAATATTTGGTGAGCAACACCATTCAAGTGGGAGCCCTTTATGCTGCAGAGAATGTGAGTCTGAAGAAAGCATATCGATTGCAGACCACAATTGCATCGAAATTCAAGCAAGATTTGATGGTTTGTGTGAGCTCCCAACAATTTGCAGAAAAGAGAAGATGTATTGCATGATTGATGAGTTCTGATTGTGAGCACAAAAACAAGTCAATTATTTTTCCAATCACGGTTGCTTGCTCAAGGCAAGAGTATAGCAAAGCTGTTTATGTAGTTGTTTCAGATCTGTCAAGACCTTCAATGACAACAAAAGGCGCTTGTCAGATCATGATGATGGGTGAGTACAAAGGTCACGTTAGGTGCTGAGCACTAAATGGCTTGATTCACAACGCCCACCAGCATCCACCTGTATCACCTCTCAGTGTTCCAATCTCATGCTTTCTCTACTGTCAGATTATCAGTTTTTCTTTTGAGAAGTATGGCTAGCTATCATGTACTCATGCCCTCAGAGAAAAGACAGCCAGTCGGTGGAATTGTCCATAACTATCAAATATATGCCTGAAGCCCCTTAGAACTATATAAACTCAGCAGAGGCCCTTGTATCACTGGAGGTCAAGCTCTCAGAAAGGCTCAAGAGGAACCTTGTGAGATTTTTGAGCAGCCCTGATCCCCAAAAATTGAGGAAGAGATGTGCACAGTTGCTTAGGTATGTGGCAGAGTGAGAGCATCTTGAAGAATGCTGACAGTTTATAGTCTGGAATCTCCATACAATTTCAAAGATGACCAGATGACTACCTCTGGATGCTCATCAAGTGGTCTATACTCACTGCAAGCTGGCCGTTCATTGTAACACTGGCCTAGGTTGAGTATAGCCCCTACAGTAAAGCCTTCAGCCAGCTACCAACCAATGTCAACTATTTCAGTCGATTATTATTGAGCCTTGGGACCACCATGGCTCACTATTCATTGTCTGACAAAGGGATCACAACTTTGACACTTTGACGAGGTCATTTTAGGTGAGAGTGGCAATGGTGCTCAAACAGCCTTGGCATTGGAGGGGGACTTGCTGGTCTCCTTCTTATTCATAAGGCAACTCAATGGCTGGGGCCAACAAGTATATTACCCACTAACAGGCTTATTCACAGTTGCTATAGTTCACTGGTGTTTGCTTGGGTCTCTGCTTCTGCTCTGCTCTGCTAGATAAGGCAAACACGGTCAAGCTCATCCTAACAGATCTCAGACTCTTGCTATGTCCCAACAAAAGGCCCTCGCATGAAAATGGCATCTTGTTGGGCACTGTGATTCAGGTAAGCAGCTATGCAGTGGCTTATCGCAATGGCGGGGCTGTTCTCCAGTGTTCTGAGTGAGAGGCAGTGGTCGCACATGGGAGCCCATTCACTATCTGATGCCAGCGGATGCCTCCAATGGACTTGAGTCCCCTGATATTGAAGCATTGAGGGACTGGGTTTATACAGATGATTAAGACCTCTCCATACTCACCTACTGGCTTGTGTCAAGAGTTGTGCATACCTCTTGGTATGTGTACACAAAACAAACTGAATCAATCAGAATTCAATTTTGAATATGGAAACTTGAGTAGCTGATGGTTTTCTGATGATGGGGGCATCTGAATCTCCATAAATCACCAAAAAATATGTACAAAGATTATGATTGATGGTGAGTGATCATAGCGTTTGTGAGGGTATACGAGCAAGTGGCATGAACATGAGCGCTGCTAAACAGCCGGGCTGTGTATAAGTGGTTGTGAGCAGCTGTGAGGCTCCAGCCAGTTCATAAGTGCTCATAAGCACCTGTCATTCTCATAGTTGTTCATGAATGCTCAAGAACCGCTCTGAGCCTTGCAGCTGCTTCATCATGCAACAATGTTCATGCCATGACCTGATGTGATCCTTCCAGGCCAGAACTTTAGAATGAAAGCATCCGGTGCTCAATTTCCCCCAGGCATTGGACAAAAAGGCAATCACACGTTGAGTCATATCCTGGGCACGCAGCCGCCTTGTCCACTCTAGTACTGCAACAACCATCAACACCCAGCCCTCGCCGTGGCCAACAGGCAAAGAGTGGATAATAATGAAGAGAAAGGTATGCACAACCTTCTGTTTCTGTCAGTCTGCTTAACAGGCTTTTATCTGACTAGAATCACCCAGCATAACAGGAACGTGCACTTTGGAAATGTGATCAAAAGGTCCATGCTCCACGATGTCATGATAAAGCTGGCAGGCTGGGACTACTGTTTATAGGCAAGGAAAGATGGCACACGGACCATCCTCAAACTATATAAATACCTGGCCATTCCTCCACATACTTGTCCCCCATCCTTTGGCTCCTTTCCCCCCCTCGTTCTCCTTATTGACCCTGTTCCCACTTTTTTTCATAAGGATATCAGCATGTCAGAGGTACATCTTAATCATGATTTACAGGTACAATACGCGATATTCCCGAGTCCTCTGAACATTCGTGATGAGTGGCAGCTTGCTGATGATTGCAATGTTTCAATGCATTAGGTTATGAGTCAACTGAAGGTCAGCCAAGGCCCGAATGGATGTGATACACCCAAGGGTTGAATACACTGAGTACCGGCATATTTATTGATCTCTATTTATTTTGGTAGACCTATATATTCACAATCTATGTACTAACTACCACATGCTACTGAATGAATATGATTATTTTTTTAATTCTCTTGGCACTGTGCTCATGTGCGAACATCAATAATGCCAAGTTCACAAACACTCAGGAACTCTGGTTTGCTCATGAGCACTGTGAGACTCACAGTGCTCACAGGCACTCATGAAAAAAAAAGGTGTCTTATGAGCACTCATGAGCAGCCCCAAGGCTCATGGTGCTCATGATCGCTCACAAGCGATCATGGTGTTCATGAGCTGTCAGAATCTTCTGACATTCATTCTGATGTCATTGAACAGATACCCTTTACCATTCTGTTTTCTGACTCCCAACATCAGTATAAGGTCAAAAACCTTTTGCGACTTTTTGACATTTTGGGGCCAAAAAGCCCCAAAAAGTGACTAAAAAGTGACCAAAAAGTCAGAAAGCCGAAAGGCATGTCATATTTCCCCAAAGTCAGCACATATTTCCCCAAAAATGGACCTTTGGCAAAAGTTGGCGAAAGTCAAAAAGTCAAAAGTCAGGCCGAACTATAGTATACTACCAAAATTTTATTTTTCAAACTGTCATTCAACATCGATCAAGTAGACGACAATTGTTCTTGAAATGTGGGAAGCTCGGAGAGACCATCACAAAAAGTCGCGAAAAGTTGCAACTTTCCGGCTTTCTGGACTTTTGACTTTCGGAGAATGCCAAAAAGTCCAAAAAGCCCGAAAGTATTTTGCCGTTTTACCGATGAAGTGATAATCTACGAGTCCTCAACGCTTGAATCATACTGAATGAAGCAGAATTTGATTAAACATTGGGAGGTCAGGGAACATACCGTGTGTTTTTAAATTTGTCACTTGCTAATATTCAGACTCCAAATCCATACCCTGATAGCTGCTTGCCGCTTGCGGTTGGGTGATACTTCAAGTTCCTCATTGGAGGTACGTCACTACAAACCTTGTCCGGACCCCACTGACATCGCCTGTTTTGAGATGCCACTCATATCCACAGTCCCATTCCTTTACTTGTCACTTAGTCTACTTATCTTATCATAATCCATAACAATCAATTCGTGCAAGATTTAGGTACATACAAGTATGATATGTCGCAAATTTGCGGAAAAGCCATATAAGGGATTTTAAGGTATCATTTTTCTTATGAGCGATTATATTGCCATTTAAGGTCATTAAAAGACTTTTTCGGCATGTTTTTGTCCTTATATGGCCTTAGAAGGTCCCTTATTTGGCATTATATGCCAACACCCCTTATAATGTCGCCGGTAAATTTGCGACGTAATACTAAGATAACGCAATCATCAGAACCGGGTTCGCTCGTGTGAAAACGGTTGTCCACCAGTTGTCTACTGAACTGTCCACTGACCCAGGTTTTGCCCGCTGTGTAAAGTGAGATATCCTCGGAAGATTCATATGGTCAGCTGAGGGGTTGCCAAATAACGGTCACACTGTCAGCTTTGGGATCCCCAAATACAATAATCCCAAGCCCCATAAGTTCATGGCAGCTGACTGGTCACTGGTCACTGCTTGTGCCGCTTGTGCGTCCCCACATTCTGATCATATTCTGCATTATTAAGCCTCCGTCAATAAGAACAAGCTACAGCAACCTCATTAACCCCGACGACGACGACTCTTCGCCCATTGTAGTTGATCTTGCAATGACGGAGGGCTTTGAGAACGCGCAACGGTTCATTCAAGATGTGCTCAACCGCAACGACACAGACAATTATCAGAAACTCATTGAAGCCGAAGGCGACGATGCACAAAGGTGTTTGGATTTGCTGCAGGTGGTTAGTGATTTGGACTAATATGCATGACTTACTTCATTCTGAAGACTCTTGGATGGGATTTCAGCTTACAGAGCAGCCTAACATCACGACAGAACTCCAGTCTTCGACACTCAAGATGATGCTACGTCTATCGAGGCATTCTGGCTTGTATCCAAAGTGCCTCACCACCAAAAATGTGAAGAGGCTCTCGAGGTTTCCGGTCAGGGACGGCGGTTACGGAGCCGTATACAAGGGTTCAATTGGGGAGCAGATAGTCTGCTTGAAGTTGCCGAAGATCTTTGAGGATACCGAGGATCCTGAGGTAGACAAATTGCTAAAGGTGTTCTCTATACCCGAATCCAAAGAAATAATGCTGACACCCAGGATAGGCGTACATGCAAGAAGCTATCGTATGGAGACAATTGGAACATCCCAATCTTTTACCATTCATAGGGGTGTACTACCTTGACGAGGCCCCAAATCAACTATGCTTGATCTCGCCGTGGATGGATCGAGGCGACTTGACGCGCTACCTCAAGAGCGCTCAAAATCAGAACGCTGACATTGATCGTCTGTTATTGGTATAGCTGCTTCCGCTGGCCGTGTCCCTCCCGGGTTACTCTCTGACCTCTTGCGCTTAGGCTAACGATGTTGCTGCAGGTCTCTTATATCTGCATAGCAAGAATATCGTCCATGGGGATTTAAAAGGTGTATGTAAATTGCTGGTATCTCTACATTCTTCCTGTGCCGGTCCTGATCTTTGCCACCCAGCCAAACGTTCTGATAAACGCAGATGAAAGGGCACTCATCGGAGATTTCGGATTATCGCGCGTAGTAGAAACCCATACACCCGGGCTGTTCAATTCCACGACTCGTGCGAAGGGGACAATACGCTGGCTTTCACCAGAGCTTCTGAAATCAGATCCACCCTGTCAAACGTCAGAGAGAAGTGACATCTATGCGTATGCTGGCGTCTGCTATGAAGTGCGTTTTATGTGTGACTCTATGGCGTGGCTCCCTCCTGAGTAGTCACAACTTTCCAGATCTTCACCGGAAAACAACCATTCTTCAAACTCCACGACGTGGCCATCTACGATGCAGTTGTCAACCGTGGGGAGCGTCCACACCGTCCAGAGGAGGCTGGCGAGCTCAGCGACCCGATGTGGGAGATCATGATGTCATGCTGGCAGCACGATCAACGTCTTCGGCCTTCTGTGGATGATGTGTTTGCGCGCGTAGGTCAACTACAGGACCCGAAGACAGGATTTGCCGCACGGTTACGATCAGCACTTGATTCGAGTTCCTCGAGCCACGCTCAGATCTGGCTCGACGTCGAGTATCCCCCGGTCGATACTGCGGTATTGGATCGCTTGCTGTCGGAACGAAAAAGTACACCTTCCATTCATGGCCCAGACAATAGAGAAGTAGTTCACGTTTGCCTACCTTCCAGCCACTCTCGCTTATAATACTTCAGATTCGACTTGACGTTATAATGAGAAATGACACCGCTAACTCAGGAGAAGTGCCTCGGGTCCTGCAGGAGAAGGGTGCCGTTCACACACGAATATACGATGTTCAACACAGAGAGGAGCGCACAGAAGTATCGTGGGCCAGGGGAGACGGTGCCCAGAGATACCTCGATATATTGTACGCTGTGAGGACCATGGTAATATCCTACGTCACGCAAGTCCTTAATGGTGATTTATAGCTGCTGGATAATGCCAGGATCCCAAGTCAATCACATTCGACCATACTCGAACTCATATGTAACCTCTCGAAGAGCTCGGGGCTCCGTCCGAAGGGTTTGACGACACCAAATATCACGAGGTCAAGTGAATGTCCAGTTGCGGGAGGCAGCTTCACGGAAGTTTGGAAGGGAGCCTATCGGGGCGATATAGTGTGTGTGAAGGGTTGTAGAGTCTTGAAGAATTCAGATGTACAGAAATTGGTCAAGGTACGTTCGACTGAGCTTACGTAGCTCACATGAGCTGATTGGACGTAGGTTTATGTGCAGGAAACGATCATTTGGAGTCGACTCAGGCATCCCAATCTTCTGCCATTTGTGGAGATATATTATCTCACAGAGGTCTCCTATATGTCTACAAGTTCGCCGTGGATGCAAAGGGGCAATCTCGAACAGTTTCTCAATTTTACTCCCAAAGAACACGTCGACCACTTGGCCCTGGTAATAACCTTCTGACTCTTATTACCTGGAGAGCTGACGGGATTCTAGGCATTCGATGTAGCATCTGGTCTCGCCTTTCTTCACCACACAAATATCGTTCACGGTGATCTGAAGGGAGTAAGTAGATATATTTTTGTGCATCATCACTCTCTGAGTGCTGGATCTGGTCATTCTTGGAAATAGGTCAACATCCTTATCACGCCCGACCTTAGAGCATGCATAGGAAGTTTTGGATCAGCTCTGACTGCGTTGGACTCATATGACGACGATGACAGTCTCAACGACTGCCTCCCAAGCTCAATGCGATGGATGGCGCCGGAGCTGCTAAACACGGAACTCCCTGTTTCTACCACACAGAGTGATATGTTTGCTTACGGTTGCGTTTGCTACGAGGTGCGTCTTCCAGAAGCTCACGAGGCACTGACTGATGGTACTGGGTCATACTCCAGATTTTCACGGGGCGTATTCCATTCTACGACCTATCCGACACTTCAGCTTTATACGCGCTCGTCTTTCGCCGCCAGCATCCTTCTCGCCCCGCGGACCTAAATCCAGATGACCCAATATGGGAGTTCATAACCTCATTTTGGAATCATGATCCTTCGCTTCGGCCTACTGCCGCGGACGCTCTTGACCACATCCAACGTCTGGCAATTTGGAGTGAGAGAGGTGAAATTCAGGCTACGCTGGATTGGAAAATACGTCGGAAGGACGTGAAACACCCACCCCTTGATCTGGAGCTGTTATATTAGATATGACGGTTGGACTTTGTGAACTTGTACGGGGAATAGTACAGTACTGGACTCTTTTGAATTTACGACAATCTCAATGTACAATCCTTCCTACGACTCTAGAGCTGGACTCGGATGGATCGCGGTGTATATCAGGGTGACTGAAAGCGGGGGAAAAGGTTAAGGGAGGCGATGCAGTGGCCACTTCAGGACATCGTTGAATGCAACCATTTGAACGGATGTCAACATCGTAGTATTCCGCGATCGTCAATGTCATCGGACTCAGAGAGGTATCACCTGATGGCTTGAGGGCCGGTCAACACGCGTTCATACAAAGTCCGGCGCCACCGGTACATGGATGATAGGTATTTGTGACCGGCGCCCAATGATACCTACTTGCATTCTCCCACATTAGTCCCCAGTCGTCCCTACAGCGTCATAGCTTTCATTGACGAAAGCAGTCAAATTACTGTAGACAGATTTGAATGCTCCCCATGAGTATAAAGCTTAAACCCCGTTCTTACCCAGGCAACACCGAGTCCTCGTTAACCCCCACTTCGCACATCACAATGAATTTATGGAAACTCCACAGCACATGGACGGGTAGCATACCCACAGATGACCTCGAAAATGCACAACGGGTGGTTCAGGACGCGCTCGACGATGAACACAAATATCGGGAGATTATCGAGACCAAAGGCGACCATGCGCAGAAATGGCTAGACTTACTGCAAGCGGTGCGTAGTGATATGCATGATATGCTCGATCTTGGCCACCGAACGGAACCTTAGATTGCGGAGCGGCCTACTATCGCACCGCAACTACAATCTTCGATACTCAAGATGATCTTGCGCCTATCAAAGCGTTCCGGGCTTTGTCCGACTTCCCTCGTAATCAAGAACGTGAAGAAACAGGGGAGACGGGTCGGATGGGGCGCGTTCGGGGACGTATGGAAAGGGAAGATTGGGGACGACACACTGGTGTGCTTGAAGGTGGTGAGGATCCATGCTGGGTCCGATGCGGAGAAAATGGTCAAGGTACGTTCTCATTCTCCATTGACACTCGCTCTACTCACATAGGGACTAGGATTACATGCGAGAAGCCATTGTATGAAAGCATCTGAGGCATCCTAACCTCTTGCCTTTCTTGGGGGTGTACTATCTCGATGATGATCGAGAAGATATATGCTTGGTCTCACCGTGGATGGACAAGGGCGACCTTCATCATTATCTCAAGGAAACTCCAAGAGACGCCGTCGACCACCTGTCATTGGTATGAATACACGTTCTGGCTCCGTTGTTTTACTTACAATTCATACACGGACAGGCATACGACATTGCTGCAGGCCTCGCATATCTACATAGTAAAGAGATTGTTCATGGGGACTTGAAGGGTGTACGTACCTTCACAGGATTTCCAGACTCGATCGCTCAGTCCCTCCACCAGGTTAATGTCTTGATAAAAGTAGATGGAAGCGCGTCTATCGGAGATTTTGGACTGTCGCGTATTGCGGAAAGTCATACCACTAGATTCACCGCCTCTACGAGTCGTCCTAAAGGAACGATGCGCTGGATTTCGCCTGAGCTTTTGGACCCGGAATCAACCAGCATGACATCAAAGAGCAGTGACATCTACGCTTATGGTTGTGTTTGCTATGAGGTGTGTATCCTATATCGGATTCTAGCCATATCATCTTCTAAGACTATCCAAGATCTTTGCTGGAAATGTTCCGTTTCACAACTTGATGCACGACGCTGCTGTGATCCTCGCCGTTGTAGTTAAGAAGCAGCACCCGGATCGGCCACTGAATGTCCCTGAACTTACCAACTCTACGTGGGAGATCATGGTGTCGTGTTGGCAGCACGATCAGCGGCTTCGACCTTCTGCCGCCGACGTACTCGCACGCATTGGTGAATTAGAGAGCCCAAAGACAGGTGCTGTAGTACAACTTCGTCCAGCACTCTACTGGGACACATTGAGTCGGATGCCGATGTGGCCCAACGTCAAGTATCCCTCGATTGATACTGGTGTGTTTGATTGTGTGTCCGAGGAGGTGGATTTTGGGCGAGCAGTCGCGAACTCCGTCCCACGGTCAGGTCAATTCCATCTCCACCCTTGGCTGGACGCCCAGAACTGGAGCGACGACTTTCTTTTCCTGCTCTCCTCCCATGTATTCAACCCTCAGATGGTTCAATCACGTTTTATAAATTCCGATGGCTCGGTCGGTGAGATTTCACGGACAAAACCACCGCCCATGGATCGAATGTTACAGACAGCCACGTCACCCGGATTGTCGAGATTGCGGGTTATCTGTGATCTCATCCCTAATTGGCCAATCGACATTCCTTATGAGATGGGCTTAATCGAGAATCCGGGCCCGAGCGCTTTACGGCCTGATCCACTTGCTCGTGCTCATGGAGGCACTCCGCTCATAACCTTACGCGATGTTTTGCTGTGCGTCCATCGGGTGCTACATACGAGTATCTCGCACGCCGACTGGGCACAGTTGACTCCTGTGGAACAAGGGCATGTTTCTTCTGCGTATGGGAATCGGTGTAGGGCCGCCGCTCATGCAGGTGCGCCGATGGGGACCAGTGGGGCCGACCGTGCCAGATTTGAGCAGGCTGAGATGAGCCAAGGTGTGAAAAAGGTCGATTTTCTGCTTGAAAAGGTGTGGTTTAGAGGGTGTAGGGTGGACTGGGTAGAAGGTGTCTTGAGGTTGATGGTTGAACAGAAATGATAGTCGATATTGAGTCTTGACGTGCAGTAGATTACTCTGAATTGATTCTTTGGTCTACCAACTCGCACTAAATCCTGCCAGAGAAATGGTGAGTCATGTTTTGTGTATCGGACGAACTGGGGTGTGATCGTACCTCTAGAATGACTCTGTTGTATCTGACGGAGTTAAAAAGCGGCTAAACGCGTGCTATGCTGGATAAATCCTTGCGATTGGGGAGTAAATGTCTTCTGTATACCTGGAACTATAAGAAAGAACGCGTCAGCTCGATTTATCACGACCATAGAGCCCTCAATATGCACCTGAACACCGACGCTCACTCGCCTCCTTGACATCCTGCTCAACACCCTAATCATCGCCTTAATCGTAACCCCCGGTGCCATATCGAGAGCCTGGGTACATTTTCGAGAGGACAGGAAGGGACGCAATGGAGGTGGACTATGGTCGTCTGGATGGAATGGTACATGTGAGACAAGTGAGACAAGTGGGTGAGGTAACCAAACACGAATCAATAAGCGCACGGGCCCAAGCCCGCTTTTACCAGCGCGACAAGCGAACAACGTCCTTTGAACCATAACTCCATCTCGAACTCCAAGTCCACTTGAGGGTTGCAGTTACTTGCACGCAGACCGGTCATCGTTGGAGGAATGAGATGAGGTACCGAGAAAGATGATATATATTTCTGGTTGGTCGGTAAGTATCGCCCAGTGATGGTGTTCAAATCTGTTTCAAACAGTCCGAATCGACCTGATTTGCCCTAGGTTGTCTAAGGTGACCGGTGACCCACGAGCATCTCATGGTAGTCGACCCGCTCTTTAGCGTGATGCAATCCTCGGAGGTCGGATCTGTCGCTAAGTTCAGGCTTTGGCGTGTGGGTTGACCGCTCCTCTCAGTCTAGTTACAAGAATCACCCAAAGTCTTCAGTCATAGAGTACGTCCCCTCTCTTCCCGTCAGCAAAATCCGTTGTTTGACATCTTCTTCAGTGTAATGGAGGCGATAAGAACAAGCAAATCTACAACTAGTTTGCATCTCTCTGCCTCATTGCTCGAAACTCTAAGTTTTAACGACACGTCAAAGAGTGACACTGGGGCCTCCAAGTTGAATAGCGCTTCCCTTTCACCTTTCAGAGATGTGAGTTTGACGGTTTCTTCAATCTATACTCTCAGGGTTTGCTTATTCTAGGTTTCTATCAGGTAAAAAACAAGGCAGGGTTCAGCATCTCAACGGCATAATTTACATCCATCGTATCACGGGCATTCGTATGGGTGGAATCGCCACTCAAAACTCTTGGATGTTCCGTAAACTCTGGTGAGGAATGTTAAGAACGTCATGATCAATCGCGGCGAACGGATGGGCGGAGTCGGGTGTTGGTGAGAGGAGAGAGCGGCCGGTGCTTGACATGAGCGCTCAGATGGTTCGGCACGACCATACATCCCACATAGCTCGCGCCATTCTATCTCAGATGATTCATGAGAAGACTACTCCTCACGCATTTAGGCCGAGCTGGTGGAGTTGATGAAGAAGCATGAAGAGCAGTGGGGAAGATCCCCAAAAGGAGTTTGAAGGTGACTTTGGTCTCTTCTGCGTATGTCCCCGATCTTTATAATGTCTTCGTCGATACCAGGAGCGATCGTTGCGAGAGGTATTGCGCAGGAAAACCTCAAAACCTCCCGGAGGCAGATGGCGGCAGAGTTGTTCAGAATTAGCAGAGAATCCCAGGAGACGTTAGAGGGTCTTATGGCGCAGCTCGATCAACTTTGGAAAAATCTCGAAGCGGAAGGACTTGAAGGCTGAAGTCAAGTCGACCAGCTTGAGCAACAGCTCAAGGCCTCCGAAGTCAAGAAGCTCGAGGCTCAGGAAGGGTCTGGAAGCCGCCCGTTGACCTCATGTGATTTTCGCAGGCTGATATATCTACCAATATTCTTTTAGGCTTCATTTTCGGAAGTTTCCTCGTCGATCTATTGCCCTTTGCCGACAAAATCGATGGCTGCGACTTCAACCCACCACAAGTGGCATTCGTCATATGGGTGCGTAGGCTCTTGACCTATGATCGTGCACATGAACCGGTGATCGATATACTGAGCGCTATCGCCTCGTTATTCCCAGATTTTAGTATTGAGTGCCGTGGCCTACACGCCTAAGTGCTTCGGCGTAGCCTCGCAACGCTTGTGCCCGATCGGAATGTGCAGCCTTGGCGCTAGTCTTTTTGATTCCTTCACGCCATTGCACGTCCAGATAAATCATCCCTTGAGTATATCCCCAGTTCATCAACATCGCCAGTGGCAGCCAATTCTGCGTCGGGGAGACCCTTCGTTCTTGTACTGACAAGATAGAAACATCACTCCCGTTTGTTCTCAACGACCAGCATGTCACGCTCATTGATAC